>BPLR01009070.1:0-21886 GCA_021605095.1 Caerostris extrusa | reverse complement strand
AGTTACGTATTGCTTTTTGATCATTTTTCTTTTTCCACGAATTGTTCTTGTTATGAAGCAATATTTTAGGTCTTTTCCGGTATAATTGGTTTTGCCAAGTCTCCCCGTTTATTAATAGACGGCCCCTTCCCCATGCGATGGGCCATTTAGGATTTATACGGTGTTTTCAAAAAGTATTTATCAAAATATTTATATATTTATTTATAAATATTTGAAAATGATCTATATAAAGAAAGGCTGTCTTCAAAGACTTTAGAATAATATAAGAAAATTTATATAAATCTTGCTTGCAAGAATGTTTTATGCATTTCTTGGACTGGGGGGGAAAGAGAGAGATTTATTTTTTAATTTCCTGGTACATACGAAAAGTGGTATTTGTAATTTTTTTTGTTCTCGTTTTTCTTTCTATTTAATTCGTTTAATGTTTAAAATATAACGTAGTTTTTGTAGACTGCATGTTCAATAATAAAAAAAATTGTTTCTCTGACTGTAATTGTATTTAGATTGGTCTAACAAAGATGAATTCAATATCACCTACACACGAAATACTATTCAATTGGTACAAAGAGTGATACTCATACAAATTTTTTGGCAAGCAAGAAGTTATTTAAGAAAAACAAAAATTTCGTGATTTGTTAAAATAGCACATTGTCACATTTCTGCACAATTTGATGAAAATAAACAAAGATTAACATAGGGCTTCCTAATGATTTCTATCTTTAATTTAATAAACAAATTCAAACAAAATATTACACTAAGTACTATAAATAATCAGGTTCATTAAAACCATACTAATTGCAATAAATAAAAAGGTTCATTAAGATCATACTAAGTGCAATAAAGAAAAAAAAAAAGTTCACTAAGACCATACTAAGTGCAATAAATAAAAGATTCATTAAGACCAACCTTTCAAAGCAATTCTAAATTTTTTATAAAATGGAGAATTAAACAGGTTTTCTATTACTTAAATTAGTTATTAGTTGATAATTTCTTTTCATGCAGAATTTTTGCTTATAATGAATTTTAAAATGGCATGTATTTAGTGGATGTTTTTAACTGCAGTTAGTGAACATTTGCATTCTAACCGCAGAATTGCTTTTACAAAAAGTATATAAAAATTATCCAAAAGTTTCTAAATATTATCTTTCTATAAAAGAATTTAAATATGATTGAACGGCAATTATTGTTTTTTAATTTTGCATATTTCTGATAGCTTGTAGATAAAAAACTCAAGCATTCATCTTGAAATCTGCGGAATAAAATGAACCGTCTTTGATGTTAACCTTAACTGTTAACCGTCTTTGACGTTTCTTTTAATCTTTCAAAGTAAGTACACCCTACTGTCGAAATTTTTTAAATCAATTGAATTTAACAATCCAATAAACTTTTGATCTTGCCTGTCTTGGGGGAAATAATTTGGAGCCCTTCAAAATGTAAGAAATCAATTAATAAAAATGTAATAATTAATTTTTGTTTGTTTATAAAAAGAACGCCACTTTTTTAATTCATTATTTTAATCATTTTTCAATTTTTAATAATAACTTATTTTAAAAGAAATTTTTAAATCATTCTTATTTCCAGTAGTGATATAAAATATAATAATAAAAATGATTTTCTAGAAAAACTATTCAATTGCCATTGCTATTTTATTCCTAGAAACTATTCCTATTCTCCGAATGTCATTTGTCAGTCATTGCTGATGAGATTATGTTATAAAATTGTCTATCATTTTTTAATTTAGTACCCTTATGTAAAATAAATATACTATTACATACTAAACTTCTGTAGAATTAATACACTGTACTGAAGTGACATAGTTTTATATTAGGATGGGGATGCAAATCTTTATCTAAATAATTTTGATTTAAATATGGGTTTGAATAAGGTATAAAATGTGTAAGTTGAGTATATTTCAATTTTTGATGATTTATTTAAAGTGGGGTTTATTATTGTTAAATGTTTTTATTTTAAATAGACAGTTTTTTTTCGATTTAAAAGAATTCAATGCAAAAGGAATGATTATTGTACATATTTGATATAAAAAATATTCATCTATAGTTCTATTAAATAAATGCCAATCATTGCTGATGAGATTAATATTCTATGTTATAAAATCATTCCTGTCGTCTTTAATGTAGCAGCCCATATGTAAAATAAATATACTGTGGGATGCTACTATAAACTTCTGTAGAATTAATTCATGTACTGAAATGATATAATTTTATATTAGGAAATTAGCATATCTTTTTATCATAATTTTGAATTTAGTCTGATTAGATATTGGTTTGAATAAGATATGAAATGTGTAAATTAAGTATATTTCAATTTTTGATGATTTATTTAAAGTTGGTTTTATTATTGTTAAATGTTTTTATTTTATATAGACATTTTGTTTCCATTTTAAAGGATTCGTAATGCAAAAGGAATGAGTTGACATATTTGATATAAAATATTTATCTGTAAGTTTTATTAAATAAGTACCAGTCATTGCTGATGAGATTAATATTCTATGTTACAAAAATCGTCTATAGTCTCTAATTTTAATCACCGAGAAAATGTTTCACTGCACTAATTGTTTTCAAAGCTTCGATAACTTAAAATTTTTATTCTATTCAATCAATTTATGTTTCAGCTATCTTATGCTATAAATCAATTTATGTTTCAGCTATTTTATGCTTATTAATGAATTTATGTTTCAGCTATCTCATTTTTATGCTGAATTGATCATTTATTAAAAATTAATTGATTATTTTATTAATCAATTTATTTTTCAACTATCTTATCTTGTCAACTATCTTATCAGCTTATTTTTGTTCCTTTATTAATATTTTTCCACTGCAGATGAATTCTAAAAAAAAATTCAATTGTAAAATATTCTAATAATTTAGAAGAACGACTTAGTTGGCATTATAGTTGTGATATTAAAAGATTAATGCTTTTGATCTTGTAGTAATATACAATTTTATTTTCAGGTTCTCGAGAAAAACTATTTTCCTTACGTTGGCGATCTAGTCCAAGTGAACGTGGCAAAACCTTTAGAAAAACACCCAGAACATATTGATCACGGATTATCCGTTGATTCTATCAATAAACATTCTGCAATACAAGAAAAGAATATTAACAGTAACGAGAATTTTAGTGATTTTATAAAATCCATCCAGAATTATCGTAAAAGTTTTTAGCAGTCCATATTTAAATGGTGATTCTGATGAATTATTTGAAGAAAAATTGGAAAGAATCCGTTGAATTTCCATGTAAAGAAGTGACAAATTTTGAAAATTCAAGAAGGGGAATTTTAGAAAATAATTTGGAGTATTCATCGACAAACGACAAACGTTTTCCCAAGAACAGTATATACGAAGAGAACATAATTTTTATTCTCCAATACCGAAAATGTTTATGGCACAAAGTAGAATGAACAGCGGACCGCATGAAGGTATGATTGGTAGTGGACTGAATAATGGTTATGCTCAGACTGGCCATTTTGGAAACCCAAGCTACTTTATGGGTCAGCCATCAGGTTCTCAATCTGTGTATAGCTATCCCGATACGTCCTGCAGAATGGCAGTTTCTGCAACTGAGCTTAGTCAGAACTTTAACAGAACGGCTATGGCTTATCAAAATGATCTCAGACTCAATTACCATAGTCCAAACACAGACTATAAGCGCAAATTTTGCAAATCCAAATTCTGGGTCTTGTTATAACAGCCATTGCAACACGGAGATGCGTATGGGTTACAATAATGCAAATGGCAACTCCATTGGTGAAGTTCATCCGGTTAATTATCCTGGAGTAAATGGATATCATCAAAATGGCCATGTCAATAATACCTTGTATCACCAACCGCATCAGAATAACAAGACTGATTACTCTACTGATGTATTTGCCAAACCCGCTTCATTTGGAGAACATTGTTCGAATGTGCGAAATAAAATTGAAAATGGTAGGCCTGTTATGTCGTCAAGCCAAGATGCCGTTTCTGTAAAGACTGAATTAGTTCGTAATCATTGTCCATTTACTATAAGTAATGGTAACAATGGAGCTTATAATACTCCTGATCAGGAGCAAATGTTTATGGAAGTGTTCCTCAACAATAGCCAAAAAGACGATTGTTATAGATCTCGAATTCCATCCACTGCAGGGACTGCTTATCCAAATTCTCCATCCATACCATCATCTGGGCCAGGTCTTCAACACAGTCATCCTCCACCTCATCAACAATTTATCGATACATCAAGGCAGCCTTGTTTCAGAGTAGGCGGCAGTGCCACAACAACGAACAGTGTACCCAACGCCAATGGCACTTATGAGCCATTAACACCGCCACCTTCGGAGCCAAACACAAGTCCTCCTCTAGACAGTTTGTCGAGGAAAACACCACCACCTCCTTATCCGGCACCCTTTTCTGCATCCAAAAATGCCGGAGATCTTCCTTCTCAGCCAAAGTACAACAGGAGAAATAATCCAGATCTTGAAAAAAAGACGAACACATTTTTGCAATTTTCCAGGTAAGTTTTTCTATATTTTATTCGTAATATTATACTAATTTGTAATATCTTATTAGGAATTCATCTAGTATATTAATATTAGTTTTTAAGAGTTAAGCTGAGTGAATATAAAATAAAATTAAAAGATTTTTTTAAAAAACAGATATGATTTTTTAATAAGAGATAAGATTATTTTCTTCAAAAATTTAAAATTCCTCATTGCATTTTGATTTGTTTTAAAATAAGTCACAGTTTAAAAACAAAATAATTCGGGAGGAATTATTTGAGTTTATTTTATATTTGTCTTGAATGGCGAATGGCATATTTTTATAAAGATTTTAAATTTCCGCTCAAGAAAGTTGAAATCGAAATTTTACAATTTGCAAACATACAAGTAAGAACAAAAAGAAAGGCATATTTACTTTTTCATTTCTTCACACACCTCTGAGATTTATTGAATCTTCTTCCACGGGTTTTTCACCTTTGTTTCTTGAAAAAAATAGCATTTACCATAATGCAAATGGCAACTCCATTGGTGAAGTTCATCCAGTTAATTATTCTGGAATAAATGGTTATCATCAAAATGGCCATGTCAATAATACCTTGTATCACCAACCGCATCAGAGCAACAAGACTGATTCCTGATGTATTTGCCAAACCTACTTCATTTGGAGAACATTGCTCAAAAGTGCGAAATAAAATTGAAAATGATAGGCCTAGGCCTTATGTCATCTGGCCAAAATGTCGTTTCTGTAAAGACTGAATTAGTTTATCATTGTCCATCATAAAGACTGAATTAGTTCGTAATCGTTGCCCATCATAAAAAACTGAATCATTGTCCATTACTACATCAGTTTATTAACAGCTAATTTAGAAAGGAACTTTTATTCTGTATGAAAAAAATATATGTGGTTCTTTAGATATAAAATAAATTAATGATATAAATTTACCATGGCAAACCATTATCACCATGGGAAAAAAAATTTTAGTTTGAGAATAGGTTTTAGAATAAAACTGATTATTTATTTGTTTAAGCTGTTATTTCCAATTTTCACTTTTAAAACATATAATTATGTTCATTAAAAATATTACCAAGCTAATCATACTTGTAGATGGAATGTGATTTAATTTATAGAAAGCGGATTTAAATATTCTAAAGTAATAAAAAATTAAATTTTCGCTGCGAAAAAAAAAAAAATGAAAGATTAGTTGATTTTCAAATCTCACTTTATAAGCTTGATTTTACACTTCATTGATTATAATTGGAGAAATCATTTTACCCTTAAATTATTTAGTTTTGATGAACGGCTTTATGAATTCCAAAAAAGGAGTAGAATAGTTTTAGAGGAACTTGAGAAGAACATTGTGTCTTTAATTTACGATGTGATTTACAGTTTAATTAATGTTTCCTACAGGAAATTTTTCCGAATCATCAGTTTGTTTAACTTTCCTACATTAAATTCTTTTTTTAATGAACGTAACTGATTTAAAGTCCTCATTTATGCTTTTCAGAAATTTAATGCTTCACTTTTTTCTGTAAATTATTAAAAAAAAAAAAAAGAATTAAATCATTTTTTTTACGATGTGATTTACGATTTAATTAATGTTTCCTACTAGAAATTCTCCCAAATCATCAGTTTGTTAAACTTCCTACATTAAATTCTTTTTTTTTAATGAACGTAACTGATTTAAAGTCCTTATTTATTCTTTTAGAAATTTAATGCTTCACTTTTTCTGTAAATTATGTAAAAAAAGAATTAAATAATTTTTTTTATATATATGATTTACGATTTAATTATTGTTCCCTACCGGAAATTCTCCCGAATCATCAGTTTGTTTAACTTCCTACATGAAATTATTTTTTAATGAATGTAACTGATTTAAAGTCCTCATTTATTATTTTTTAGAAATTTAATGAATCACTTTTACTGTAAATTATTAAAAAAAAATTAAATAATTATTTTTCAATGTTGCAGTGTAAATTGTTTCAATGTTCATAAGATTTTTTTTTTTTTTCGTTAAAAAACAAAATAAATAAACTTTTGCCAGACCTTTCAAGTTGCACTTAATGAGAATTCCTTTTACACGACAAAAACATCTAAGCAAATAGAAATAACAATCATTACCGAACTTATTTACATTTGTAATCGCCAGGTATATAAAAAATCATAATTTTATATCTGTGGGTTTTTTTATGGCAGCATTCAATGTTCATATAATTTTTTTTGTTAAAGAAGAAAATGAATAAACTTTTGCCAGACCTTTCAAGTTGCACTTGTTGAGAATTCCTTTTACACGACAAAAACAACTAAACAAACAGAAACAACAATCATTACCGAACTATTTACATTTGCAATCGCCAGGTATATAAAAAATTCATAATTTTATACCTGTGGTTTTTTACGGCAGCATTGTTATGAGAAATATATAGTTGTTGTTTCTTTCAGACCAACTATCGTTTGTAATTAAGTATGTCTAAAATCGGCATCGAAAATATGATAATAAATTTCCCGTCTCATACATAAAAAATTAATACGCCTCTATATGTGACCTAAATGTTAGATTGACTGATCATTTAATCAATTCCTGTGATCCTGAATTCCGTGAATTATTTATGTAAAAAATGATAATGACAATGATGAGAGATGTCGATTATGGAAATCGCGTCTAAGCATCAACGCCCTTCAAAAATGCGATTGGCTATTATTGGAATTAACAAAATCTTGAGACGTTGGTGAATTAAACATTGTTAAGGTCTACATAGTACACCATTATTTGGGACATGAATTATACGTTATACCACATGAACCAGTTTTACTGAGTGTGCGATTCAATAGATTAGCTTGAGCTTAATTACAGCTTTTTTTTTTCAAACTTTCGGAGAAATTTCTTTATTGCTTTCTATATCTTATCTGATCTTCTAATGATCAGTTAGCATGGGATGTGTCTTATTCATGTTGCTCACATGACATGCTGGCTCGATTATTATGGAGTAAAAATATATGTTTACTATAATAAAAGTTTTCATTTTATCATGCAAAATAAATCTGACATTAATGATTTTCCTTAATTGCTGTGAAATTTGGGGGAAATTGGCCATCTGAGAATGATAAAAATAATTGGACTTTAGAAATGCTTTTTACCTTATTTGACTGTTTATTAAACCCATTTTTCAGATATTCGATTGTAGAATTATTGAAAACTAATAGACTCAATCCAAATCCAGTTTACTAAGTTAAAATTTGTGATGCAGTTTCTTAGAAATAATTTAATGGCGCATACATTTTAATGCTAGAATTTTTACAAGTTTAATTAGTAATGGGTAACTTTGTAATTAGCATTGTAATTAAGAAACTCTATTAATAATTTTTGAATTAAAAAAATTTTTTAATTTAAAATCTGCTTAAAATTTATACTCTTCGCCTTCCGATACTAATTAATTTATACACTTTTGCGTATCAATTTTTCATAAATATTTCTTGGCAAATTATGTTTCTGTAAAATTTAACGTCGATAAATATTGGTGAATTGCTACTTGAAAGATATACTTAATAGCACTTAGCGTTTTAAGGAATAGTATCATGCTTTCCTTTTTTCTGTACATCAAGGGAGCTTCGCTTTCTACTTACCCATATCGCGAACAATCAAATGATGGGCAATGAAGGAAGGGTCTTAACTTCTGGGAGATTTAGTTTGTTGTTCATTTTTTTGTACACTTTGGGTTAATTAAACCGGGACCTACAGTTTAACGTGGATTCCGAAACACTAACAGACATCGATGCCACAACCAGGATACGAAGCTAAAGTCTGTGGTACCAAATGTCAGAACGCTAGCCAATTGACCATTAGGTCGCATACTTCTGGGAGAGGTAATTGCCCGCATTTCTATGCAGTTTGTGAGAAAACTCAGAAAATTACCACCAGGGACTCTGACTGTCTATGCAAAATTCTTCCACGCGTTCTCACAATCGCCATCGACTGCAACGACGCCACCAATTCGAATCCGAGCTAACCTCTCTGTAACATCTTATCTATTAAGAGTATTATTTTAACTTAAATTTCAAATCATGTATATTGTTATCGTGTCCTGGTATTGTCCGTTCCAATAGATAAGTGTGTTAATCGGGTTGAATATGGCTTACATTAAAAAGATTAATTCAAATTTAAATTCCATATACATTTTTTATTAGTTGTTCTTTTTAACATTTTTTTTAAATATTGGGTAACTGTCTCTATAAATATTCCAAACACAAAATTAGCAAGATAGTTTGACACTCAACTACATTATAGCGCTGACGCAGTTAGAAATGCAATGCGCATTGTCAAATATTGTATAAAATCCAAATGAGTTTTGACTATTTCCGTCATTTTCTAAGAGTCTTGTTCTATCCAAACTAATGAATCAATTTCGCAAAGTTGTTTGCTGCAGAGGTTACCCAGTGCGCCACAAGTTAAACGAACACCAAAATTGACTGACTCCCTACGTTTGTAAGCAACTGTAATGTATGCTGCCCATCTCAAAGTAGGTTACATCAAGTGGATCTGCAAGTTAACCTTTTCTTAATGGGTTGTAGTCGCATAATGATTTCATCAACGGAACCTAGGACATGCAGCGCAGGAACTTCACGCTGTGGGAATCAGCGGGTTGGTTGTATTTTTTACGAGGATATTCAGCGTTCCCCACCAGGCTGATGTTTTAGGAGTGGGGAGGAACTTTACATCATTTAAGCCTGTTCTGAAACATTTAATTCTGCTGAGATGGAAAGCAGTGATAGTAATTCATTCCTTACAGTCGTCGATGAAAGATAGTTAATATTAAAAATAGTTAATATTTTTAAATTAAAATATTAAATTATTATAATTAAAATATTTAATATTGTAAAACAGCATGTAGAACGGTAGTAGTTTAATATCTCTTTTCCTAGTAAACTGAAAATTCGAGAAGAATTGATTAAAATTGTTGTGATGTCATAATGTCTTGTTAAAGTATTTAAAAATCTTTAATGATCACTCACTTACAATTGCCGATATAAATAAAGCGGTGTATAGTACAATGAATGAAAAGAAAATAACAATATGTAAAAATGTTTTTTTAATTAATTAAAAATTTTATTTTTACTTTTTAAATGAATCTGAAATAGTATGCTGGGTTTAAGTAAAAAACATTAAATTTAGTGCAGATAAATGACAACTATATTACACACACATAAAAAAATACTTTACGCAAAGAAATCTCAAAAAGAGAATTTCAGAAATCGCCATCAACCACAGTCAATTTTAGTTAGGATTTAATAGGTTTTTTTTTTTTTTTTTTGCTTATGACTTAATTGTTGCTGCATTTTTAAATGAATTATAAATAGTATGCTTTGTTTATGCAAAAACAAATTTAGTGCAGATAAATTGCAATTATATAACACACACACAAACTTTACGCAAAGAAATATCAAAAAAGAGAATTTTAGAAATCACCATCAACCACAGTCAATTTGGATTATGACTTAATTGTTTTTTTTTTTTTTCTTATGACTTAATGGTTGTTATTTTGGTAAAGGAATTATAAATAGTATGCTGTTTTCAAGCACACACAATAAATTTAGTGCAGATGAATTGCAACTATATAGCACACACACAAACACATACAAAGACTTTACCCAAAGAAATGGGTAAATTCAAAAAAAGAGAATTTCAGAAATTACCATCAACCACAGTCAATTTGGGTTATGACTTAATTGCTGTTACTTGGTTAAAGGAATTATAAATAGTATGCTGTATTTAAGCAAAAACAATAAATTTAGTGCAGATAAATTGCAATTATATAACACACGCACAAAACACTTAACCCAAAGAAATCTAAAAAAAAAAAAAAGAATTTCAGAAATCACCATCAACCACGGTTCATTTGTGTTATAAATAAAACTGACAGTTAACATTACTTCCACTTTATTTAAGTGCAACTACTTAGTTCCTTCAACCGCAAGGGCCTTCACTACGTTATCAGTACCAGCTACAAAGATACTTTTGCTAAAGTTAAAAAATCTGTGCCTCCTCGTCTCAAAGTATCTCACTCATTACGATTTACGAACTACTTGATACATTGTACTACATCATTAGAATTCGCCTACTAATGATTTTTATCTCGACAAGTGAAAAATTTACGTAAAGAACTATTAATTTTTCGGACTTTCCCACGCTTATTTTAGTAATCACTAATTACTAATGTCACCCGGTTCAACAACTTTTCTCTCTAATCGCCGGTATGAGTTAAAATAAGTAATATTCTTAATTAAAATCAAGTAATTCCACGTATTGCACCCTGCATTTGAGAAGGAAGCTCATAAAGAAAATTGCTCTGTTCAATCAATCACTATCTAAAGTGACACAAACCTGTCGTCCTGATGCATCATTAATGTCAAATGCAGGGGCAGGCTGTGACAAAAGAGACGGCTACTGGAGTGGAAAAGTGTTTGTCTGTTTAAAATACAGTAAGCGACACAATTATGACTGCCTATCTTGTGACATCTGGTAGGACATGTTTAACGCATACTGATGGCGTTTGATTTGAATCAAGTGAAACAGTAGCCGTAGAAACAATTATATTTCTTTCCACACCCTCTTATTTACTATTCATTCTTTGTTTAATTTAGTCAGCAATCAGGTTTTTTAATTCCATTTAAGTTTTATGATTAATTTAGTAATATTAATTCAATTTTCTGCTTTTGTATCGGAATAAGGTGTTGATTAAATGATAGTTTTAATGGAATTACATGTCTTCTGATATGTCGCGCTGCATGCTGGAAGCATACTGATGGGAAATTTGTCGCAAATCAGCAAGACACTTGTCACCGATAATCAAACTCAGTAGTTTAACTATTTTGTTCCTTTTTACACGTGCTTGTTTACTGTTTATTATTTGTTCGAATCGAATCGATCTTCAACATTTGAATTGTAGCTTATTATTTAATGTTTTATGTCTTGTGTTTTATAAAATCTTGCATAATGAAATAAAAGTTAATTTTTAAAGTGCTATTTAACATATGTAGAAACAAGATCATCAATGTGATAGGAGAAAATGATAAAACAGATATTGCGCTCGTTTTGATCAAAAACAAAATTTAAAAAAAAACTGTATTTGGCTTGATTTTGTTAGTAGCTCGATGGTCTTTTTATTTCAGAATCAGCCAGGTGGCCAAGTGGCTAGCGTTCTGTCCTTTAGTATCACAGGCTTCAGGTTCGAATTCTGACTGTGACATTTTGCACGAAATAATTCATGAATTTGTCTTATGTCTATGCTAATCAATATGTAAACAACCAATATGCATATATAAAAATAATTTGCATATTATTTCATTTTAAACTACTCTTGTATCTGTTGCTACACCTACAACACATAGTTTAAGGCTAAGAATAGGTTTTCGTTTTTATTCCTTCCTTGACAAAAATTTTCAATTCCTCTTTGTAGTTAGCAAGATTTTGTTCATTCTTCAATGTTTCGTCTATTATTATTATTTAATTTTATTTTAAACTTAATTATAAATATTTTTTTTTATTTTATAATGTAACTTTTTTTGTTGGTTAAATATTGACAACAATAAAATGGTATGTTAAAAATTAATAGAGAATGTCTCTGAAAAAATCCTATTTGTCCATTATATCTATTGTTTCAAACATAAAAAAATTGCTATGTTGTTCGTTTCGATTTATCAAAAAAAAAAAAAAAAAAATTTTTTGGCGATCTAATATGAAATGAAATGTTTACTAGTTCAATTTGGAAAACTATAGCAAGAGTTAGTTAAATTCTGTCTAAGTAACTATATTATTATTGTTATCTTAAGACGTTAAGAGTTTCGTTAAAGTGAATAAAAATAACCAACTAAAATATACTACTATAACTACTTAAAAACTGCATTTTTCTTTATTTTAAATAAATCCAATGCCACCATCTATTTAAAATTAAATTATTGCGAATTTTCTACTAATGAAAAATAAAAATGATTACTAGATAATAAACTATTTCATATTTTACTTATATTTTGTTGATTTCAGCTTTATATTTTTATGTATAAATGGGACATTCTATTCTTTTGAATAGTTTTAAGGATTCTTAAAAGTGAAATAATTAACAAAAAAAAATAAATAAAAAAATAAACTAATGAAATAAAGAAGCTAATGAAAAATCAAATTGATTAATAAATAATAACCATTTCATATTTTCCTTATAATTTGTTGATTTCAACTTTATGTTTTTTATGCATAAACGGCATTATATTCTTTTGAATAGCTTTTAGAGATTTTTAAAAGTGATATAATTAACAAAAAATAAATAAAGTAAACTAATGAAAAATCAAAATGATTAATCGATAATAACTATTTCATATTTTCCTTATAATTTGTTGATTTCAACTTAATAATTTTTATGTATAAATGTCATTCTATTCTTTTGAATATTTTTAAGGGATTCTTAAAAGTGAAATAATTAGCAAAAAGTAAACAAAGTAAATTAATGAAGTAAAGTAATTAATGAAATAAATGTAAAGTAAACTACTGAAAAATCAAAATGGTTAATAGATAATAAACTATTTCATATTTTCGCATATATTGTTGATTTCAGCTTTATAATTTTATGCATAAATGACCTTCTATTCTTTTAAATAGTTTTAAGGGATTCTTAAAAGTCTTTTGGATAAAAGTACTCGTATATTTGGGGTACGGAAATACTTAAAGATGTTTTCCATGTTTAGATTTCGAATATGTTAAGCAAGTTGAACTGAACCTCTTCTGTAAAACGATAATTTATAAAAAGAAACACCTCTTAAACTCGTTTTACAGTACTCGTAAGGGGCTTGCCTCATTCAAAATTCTTCGTTTAATCTGCAGTAGTGCTCATCACTTGCTGGATTTTGGTAAACTTACGATTAATAAAGTGAACTACAGGTGGCTTTCAACGCTGCACGGAGATGTTTAAAACGTCAATTCATCTCGCATAATAATAATGCATGTTACTATTAATCAAATGGCTGTGTGCTTTGACTTCGGGTTGTGATGGAAAATTATTATTATTTCTGATAAAGAACTAATCTAGGTAAAGGAAATGAGGGTTAAAGGGTGTGAAACGGATAAGGTTGGAAAGGGTAGCTTCAGGAAGAAACATTAACAAAATATAATGAATGCTTTCATTGTGCAGCTTATTAGTAGGTACATTATTAGTAACTAAACTTATATTTACCCATTGTTGAGTTAGATTTTTTTGTTATAAGGAAGTTATAATTAATGCGTTTTTCAAAGTTCATATTCCTTCCTGTTCGTCATCTCTAATGTACTACTAAAAGGTACATTAGAGACCTTTAAAAAAGTTTATAAGTAAACATACATAATAATGTATGCTTACTTATTGCAATTTACATTAATGACTAAACTTATATTTACTTATTGTTGAGTTATATTTTTTATTATAATGAGTTTTTTAAAATTCATATTCCTTCTGTGTGAAGTATTACGTACGTTTACTTATTAGTAGGTATATTAGTGACTAAACTTATATTTACTCATGGTTGAGTTATTTATTATTTTTTTTAAAAAGTTCTAATTAATGCTTTTTTAAAGTTCATATTCTTTCTGCGTGAAGTATTATGTATGTTTACTTATTAGTAGCTACATTAGTAACTATGCTTGCACTGAAGTGACAAAAGTCATGGGATACCTCTTAATATCGTGTCGGCCCTCCTTTCTTCCGGCGAAGTGCAGCAACTCGACGTGGCATGGACTCAACAAGTCGTTGGAAGTCTTCTTCAGAAATATTGAGCCATGCTGTCTCGATAGACGTCCATAATTGTGAAAGCGTTGATGGTGCAGGATTTTGGGCACGAACACACCTCTCGATGATGTCCCATAAATGCTCGATGGGATTCATGTCGGGCGATCTAGGTGGCCAGATCATTCGTTGGAATTGTCCAGAATGTTCTTCAAACCAATCGCGGACAGTTGTGGCCCGGTGACATGGCGCATTGTCATCCATAAAAATCCAGCAATAATGTATAAGCATTTCTAGTCAATGTTCGGTCCAGTCGCACCAGAGGACCAAGTCCATGCCATGAAAAAACAGCCCACACCATTACGGAGCCACCACCAGCTTGAACAGTGCCTTGCTGACAGTTTGGGTCCATGGCTTCGTGGGGTCTGCGCCACACTCGAACCCTACCATCAGCTCTTACCAACTGAAATCGTGACTCATCGGAACAGGCCACGGTTTTCCATTCATCTAGGGACCAACTGATATGCTCGCGTGCCCACGAGAGTCGCTGCAAGCGATGTCGTTCTGTCAGTAAAGGCACTAGAGTCGGTCTTCTGCTGGAACAGCCCAAGAAAGCCAAATTTCTCCGCACAGTTCTAACAGACAAGTCCCTTGTACGTCCCACATTGATTTCTGCGGTTATTTGACACAGTGTTGCTTGTCTGTTAGAATTTACGACTCTTTGCAGACGTCGCCGGTCTCGGTCGTTAAGTGCAGGCGGTCGACCACTGCGCTGTCCATGGTGGGATGTTATGCTTGAAATGTCATACTCTCGGCACACTCTTGACACAGTGAATCTGGGAATGTTGAATTTCCTAATGATTTCCGAAATGGCATGACCCATGCGTCTAGCTCCAACTAACATTCCGCGTTCAAAGTCTGTTAATTCCGTCGTGCGGTCATCATCACGTCAAAACCTCTTCACATGAATAACTTGAACAGAAATGAAAGCTCTGCGAAAGCACTGCGCATTTATATCTGTTCTACGCGATGCTACTGCCATCTGAAAATTTGCATATTGCTATCCCATGACTTTTGTCACTTCAGTGTATATTTACTCATTGTTGTGTCACATTTTTTTGTTATAAAGAAGTTATAATTAATGCAGGTTTTTTTAAAGTTCATATCCCTTCTCTGCGTGAAGTGTTATGTATGTTTACTTATTAGTAGATTAAGTACATTAATATTACATTTAGTACATAAATGTAATCAGACTTGTATTTACTCGTAGTTATGTTAGATTTTTGTTATAAAGAAGTTATAATTAATGCGGTTTTTTAAGTTCATATCCCTTCTGTGAAGTGTTATGTGTTTACTTATTAATAGACTAAGTACATTAATATTACATTTAGGACATAAGTAACCAGACTTGTATTTACTCGTAGTTATGTTAGACTTTTTGTTATAAAGAGTTATAATTAATGCGTTTTTTTAAAGTTAATATTTCTTTTTTGTGTGCAGTATTATGTGTGTTTAAAGTATTTTATGGAAGGTAACTAATTAAAATGTTCATAGTTTTTTACACTACAAGAAATTAAATTTACGAATTTTGGTAAAATAATTAATCTTGCAGATATAAAGGACCACTTAACATTATGTAATGATATTAAAAGATCTCGCCACTTTATGAGTTTTTAAAAACTTGTGAATAATACAAAAAGAATTTCTGCATTATTTTAAATTATCTTACAAAAGAAAGCTGAAACCTTGAAAATAAGAATAAAAATAGTTGCGAGGTTTCTTGTTATACATATGTTCTTTTTGCGTGACAAAAGAAAGCTGTGTTTGCTGGGAAAAGAAACAGTTGAAGACAATGATTTCCTGTTTATTTAGTATAATTTTTTTAAATGTGATTATAATATTTTATAATTTATTGAGCCAATTTTTGTAAAAAAATCCTCAATAATTTTTCTTCCTTTTAGGTTGCAATAAAGTGTACACAAAAAGTTCTCATTTGAAAGCTCATCAACGTATACACACAGGTAATTATTTTTTAATTAATAATGGATTAAAAATTAATGGATTAGTGATGTTGATAGTAATCTTTTTTTGCTTAATATATCTAATTTTAAAGAATTTTCTGATTTTTTTTTTTTTTTTTTTTTAATGTAAAAGCAAATTAAAGATCTTGCGTAAATTGAATGAATGAAATGAATAGAAGAAAAGAATATTAAAAAAATGTATAGTAAAATACCTTTCCGTAAATTTATTTGAAAACTTGTTAATGTTATTAGCTCTGCGTAAAATTAAATTTAAATGTATTCTTTTATGTTATTTTCTAAATATTGTATAATTGCAAATTATTTTAGATTAAAAAGTTGGTATTTAGGTGGGCTTTTTTTTTTTCCTTGCTAAAAGAAATCGTAGTACATGTTTTTGCAAAAGTTTGCAAGCACTTTACAATGCGCATAAGTTCAGTTTTTGAAATGCATCTCATAAATGATCTCAGAAAAACGTTTACAAATACGACTTCAAAATATATTTTATTTAAAATAATTTTTATTACGCTTATAAAACTACTTGTAAATCATTTGACACGTGAAAAGAATCATCAAAAATATCCGCCGTAATAGTACAAAAAAAAAGTCAATGTAATGCTGCTCAGCTTCTCTTTGGTAATTTATCCTGCTACTCACCATTTAAAACGGCATTGTTAATAAGCTAAAAATGCTATAATTCAAGCTATTAAAAAGAAGTTTGGACTACTAGCTTGAAAAATGACTTGTAGCATTGAAATCGCTGCCAAACTGCGATTGCAAACTGCAAACATTTTTAAATTAATGTATTGGAAGCACTTCACAAATATAAATTTTATTAATATATTTTTATTTCATATAATTTTAATTCCCTATATAAAACTACTTGTATACTATTTGACACGTGATAAAAATCATCAAGGAATATCCGTTGCAAGTCAATGTAATGCTGCACAGCTCATCTTTGGTAATTTATCCTGATACTCACCTTTTAAAACGGCCTTGTTAATAAGCTGAAAAACGGTATAATTCAAGCTGTTAAAAGTAAGTTTGGACTACTAGCTTGAAAAATGACTTGTAGCACAGAAATCGCTGCCAAACTGAGATGAAAAGCTTGTTATTTTAAATTAATGTATTGGAAGCATTTCACAAATATTAATTTTATTAATATATATTTATTTTAAATAATATATAATACTATAATTTTAATTCCCCTTATAAAACTACTTGTAAAACCATTTGACACGTGAAAAAAAATCATCAATGAATATCCTTCGTAATAGCACAAAAAGTCAATGTAATGCTCAAGAGAGCGTGAGAAAATTTTCTGCTCAACTCCTCTTTGGTAATTTATCCTGCTACTCACCGTTTAAAACGGCATTGTTAATAAATAAGCTAAAATGCTATAATTCAAGCTGCTAAAGCAAGTTTGGACTAGTAGCTTGAAAAATGACTTGTAGCACAGAAATCGCTGCCAAACTGCGATGAAAGCTTGTCATTTTAAATTAATGTATTGGGCACTTCACAAAAACACGACTCTACATCTTTTTTTTCTTTTTTCTTCTTCTTCTTTGCCCAGAACACGTCACCTATATAACGCGAAAACATAGGTGTGTTAGTTACGCCTTTAAAAATTTGACGAACAGTTATCTTTTCATCACATTCTTAAAACTTCCTTTCAACTTCGGGCGCTCAACACATTTGAACAGTTAACTTTTCATCACATTCTTAAACACTTCCTTTCAGCAGTGTTACTCTGCACATTTGAACTCATCTTAAATGTTACAATCTTAACAATACCATAATGACCCGCAGGTATAAGCACGGAGATTAGCACCGGCAGAGCGGATTTTTTAATCCTTTTGTCACTGAAGGAGGGTGAAAGAAATTATGTTTTCATATCTTTTCGAAAAACCGCTCAAAAGCCTCCATTGTAGGTTCCCGAAATTGCCGCAAAATGGGACTTAGTGGAGATTACACTAATCTCTGTGGAAATACGCGTGCCGGACTTTTTGCCACTTTTTTTTAACAATATCCATTTTTTGCATATTATTATTGTTAAAAGAGAGCCCGGAGGGGGAATTGCGTTTGTGGATATGTGTATGAATGTCTGCATGTGGAAGCTGAATATAAATGTATCTGTATAATATGCATGTGTAAGCCCAAAAGTCTCACGCCTCGATATTTTGGGGCTTTGTGTCCCATTCCCTCCCCCTGATCCCCCTGACTTTTTTTTATTCTTTTACGTCCTTTTCTTCGAAGGAGAGGGGGTAAGATGTCGTCCTACTTCCGAGTTGTCTAGGTCCTTTAAAGATTTCATGAAAATGTGACTTTTGGGTTTTCAAGGGACCAGCGCAAATTACAGAACCCTTAATAATAGGTAACATATGAGGCCATGGATAACATAGATTTTTGCGGAGATAAAACTTAACATATGATGGTTATCGATTGATGTCAAGATTAGAAGATGGCCATCTTTCTGTGCTATTTCGTAGCTCTTTATACTGTTATATATGTACTTACTTGTCTATTTTTTTAACATTATAATAGCTATTTTTTTTTTTTAAAGAAAAGCCGTCGTATGAAGAAAAGATATATAAATGTTACTTTTTAGTGTCATACACGTAAAAAAACATTTTAACCGGTTTATTTATTGTATGTTGTAAAAAAAAAAAAAAAAAAATGGGAAAGAAGATTTTTATCAAATGATAGTTTTATAATGCTCGGAAAAATGTTTGCAAAAGAATATTTTTATCTTCAGAAGAACAAAAGGAATATTTATGGTTAAAAATATCACAGTAGATTTATTTATTTATTTTTAATGAAAACAACTCAAGTGCATTTAAATTTAAATAATTTATTAATTAGACAATAAAAAAAATAACAGCTAAAAAAACTTATAGATAAACTTATCCTTATAGATTGATGTCAAGTATAAAGCATGACAGTCCAGCTTAAACACAAAGAAAATTCATTATCAGAAATTTTCTGTAGCCTTTCTTTCTCTTCAATGCATAAAAATATTTGTCATGTTTCTTTATAGTCAGTATGGCTAGTGTATTTCACCATATAGTCAGTATGGCATGTATATTTCGCCAGACATTCACGAACAGTTTGAGGTTATTCACTACAATTAAAACATTACTTGCTATCAAGATTTTAAATGTCGATAACTCTTTTTTTTTCCGGTGTGAAAATTTATTTAATCTTATTTATGTTGATAGCAAAGTGAAAATTTTGTTAGAGGTAATATTGAAAACTCTATTTGATGGCTCTTTTCGGATAACTTGTTAATTTTGCCCGCATATAAATTTATTTATAATTGTATATTATAACATATAATTTTAATTTGACCACCTTTATTAAGTTAAATAATTTATTAATTGTGCTATGGTCTTTTTTCATCTAAAAGATGCTGATATCTGAGTAAATACTTATTCCATTTTTTAGCAAAAATTAGTCTTTAAATGTCTAATTTTTTTCCACACTTTAATAATATTAAAATTAACCTTAAAATACTCTCTAGCAATGTTCACATTTCCTAAAACCGATTGTTATTGGGTTTTTTTTAATTGGTGGCTTCGTGGTTTGGTCTGGTTTGTCGCTCTACGGTCATTTTATGCACACTTAAGCCGGGACTTAAAGTTTAACGTGGATTTCGAACCACCAACAAACATCCATACCACCTCTAGGATTCAGATTTGAAGCCTGTGGTATCAATGGCCAGAACGCTACCGGAGTGGTCGTCAGGCCGCTGATAGTTTCGTGGACCATTATGGTCCACGAACAGTCTTTAAATCGGACTACCAGGAAGGACATTGCTTTCACAGAACAGTTTTAAGCGTGATTACCCCGTATATACGTGTGGTGTGCGAGAAGACTTGAAAGACTCCCATCAGACACCTTAACTATTGTTATGAGACGCTTTATATGTGTTTTTTAAAATTACCACCGAGTCTTCTCATTTCTGAAAGCAATAACAAACGCTGCCATCAATTTCGAAATTGAGCCCTCTTCATATCAGCTGCGTGCTTTACCACTAGTAAAAAGTCTCGCAGTAATAGTATCGTCTTGTTTGTAATAGTTGCAGCTGCATTTTTGTTAATAATAGCTGTTTGCTATAAATTTTAAGAAATGAGATAACTTTATAAGTACATTATTACTAGTAAAATTATAAGACGATTTCGTCCCCATAGAAAAAATTAATTGTGTATCCATTATGTATTATGTATTGGAATGTATTAAAACACGATGTGATTTTCCTGCATAAATACTTCTAAAGAGCATATCATTTTAATAATTGAAATTTTTGTCGTCTAATTTTAAAATTATTTTGAAGATCTAGATTCGAATAATCGAAATTATATTTATTCTTTCAGATTTTTACAAATTTGATTGATTTTTTTTTTTTTTTTTAGATTTAATTTTTTTAAATCTAGATATAGATTTTAAAATTGAGAGCTAATCCGCAGCAATATAATTAATACGTTTAATTATTTGAAGATATAATATTGTATTCTGTTTATTTCTGAATTTATTAATTTTTTTTTTTAGAATTGATGATATTTTGGTAATAATTTATTTAGAAAGTTAGGTTAAATTCAATTTTGTATGTTTCTATAAAAAATTCTATTTCAATAAAGTTTAAAATATCTTTATATTTAAAAATTTCTGTTAGAAAGTTTTTAAATTCTTGTAAGATGTGTGCGTATTTTGTGTTTTCATTAAAATTAATATACTGTGCCCATACTCTCCCAATATAAAAAGAAAGCATGTCTTTGTGGTTTCAAAAGAAGCTAAATAACGCAACACTAACTTTACTTCTTTAAATTCTTAATGCTAAATTCATTATTTAAAAACGAGCTATTTATTTGACAAGTGTGTGAGTATTGAGAATGGATGGTCCACATACAAAGACATTCGTTTCTGTGAAAAAAAAAAGACTGCATTATTTGTAGTTTATAAGCATCATTATCCATTTTTATTTCACTGATATATTGAAAACATTGATTGAAGGTCATTCATTAAAAAAGGAAATATATTGATTTAAAAACATCGAACAAACAAAAAAATTAAAAACATCTCAGATTGGAAAAAACAATGAAATCCATAAATTTAAACGTTAAAAGAACAACAAGCGATATCCATTTTGCTGAACTATGTAATTTATGAATTCTAGATATATTTCCCGTTTTCCTCTGTTAAAGTGCAATTTCAGGGAGCTATTTTTAAAATACAATTGTTTTTTTTTTTGTTTTTTACTTAAAAACTGTTTTTTGTTTTAATATCGATAAACATGCAATTTTATAGACATTTCGTTTGCTGATATCTGGAGCTGTAAAATCTATCATGACTACTCTCATTGTATATTGATAATTCCCCTAATATCAATTATTATTTTTATTACTATTATTTATTATATTATATTATTTCATTTATTATTATATTTATTTTATGTATAAAGGATTATACAATGTTTTGAATTAATCGATAAGTATAGACGAAAAAAGCTTTCTCTTTTCTGTAAAATAGCTTTAAAATGACTTTAAAAGAGTTATAGTTGTCCAGTGTTATTAATGTGTTTGAACGTATTGTACAATAGCTTTTTCTAGCATCAAATAATAACGCTATGCAC
>BPLR01009069.1:0-28862 GCA_021605095.1 Caerostris extrusa | reverse complement strand
AATATTACTTGTTTCATATCTTAAATGGGTGTCTCAAATACATAATTATTCATATAAAAATAGAAATTACGAATATGCTGATATTTTCTACAGACTCCGTATTGTTTTACAATATATTAAGCATTGCTTTTTTAATAATATTTTATAATGTCAAGCATTTTTAAAATTTAAAGGAAGCGTTTACACCAATTATAACGATAGTCTTTACAACTTAAATTATTTTAACATATTTTGTTGATTTCGTACTGAATTTATATTTATGTAAATTACATTTTGTACATTCGTCTTGTCATTATATTTTTTACATTCATTTTATTTGTCATAATATTCTGTACATTTGTTATGTTATTATTATTTGTATTTTTTCATCTCAAGTTATGAATTAGTAACTCATCGAAGAACAGCAAATGTTGAGGAACTGTTTTACAAATACGAATTTTTATAAACAGATTTTTTTAATGTATATTTTTAATGTAAATAGCATCTGATTTCAAAATTGATTAATATTATTATAAAATGTCACTACTAAAGTACTAGAGCCAAAGAAATAATATAGATTATCTGCGAATTCCTGTTATTAATTCAGGGCGAAAAAGGAAAAACTGAAGATATCGAGAATTAAATGTAGTTAATAATTTTCAATGTAAAGAGGGCTGACAAATTTCAGTAGAAAATTGTGTTTGCCGTTTCAACAAATTCTGCTGAATATCCTATATAATCGAACACCCAGTAATTAAATGAAAGCTTTTCAGCTACTAACCAGTTTACTTTAGGGCTTATAAATATACAGGATATTTTGAATATTTTTGCCTCTAAATATTAATTGATTTTATAGAATTATATATATAAATAATGAAGATAATTTAAATATATGGATTTTTGTATGATTAAAAAAGTTTATGTTTTTAAAATAATATGTGTTTAATAAATATGGTTTTAAAATTAAAAAAAAAAGTTTTTGCACAGAAAAAATGTAAATTCAGATATATTTATATCTGAATTCTATATTTTTATACATAGTTATAATAATATTATTACGTTAACCGCAAAAATCAAAAAAAAATATTAGTTATTTTTATAAAAATTGTATAATCTATTGAATAAATATTTCTGATAAAATGCTGATTTAGAAACAATTCTGTGTACCAGAATGAAATTGTAAAAAAGATCTTCTAAAAAACGAAAATTAGTACAAAATTGAAATTAAGCTTTTGCTACACTTAACTGTGAATTTGATCATAGATTACTAAAAAACAGAACCGAATGCCAGAATACTAGACACTCAGCCTTTCAGGCCCTCTAATATGACTGTAGAGCATTGGGCTTCAGGTTAACAACAATGCCCTTAAAAAAAACATCTCTCCTGTTTGGGAAGCCGACAGTGGCAGATGGCCATGGTTCAGCAGGAACTGTAGTGCCAGGGAATAGTTAATCAGTTAATTTTAGACATTAATACATAGCTTAATTTATAAATTAACAAATAGCTTTGCAAATTATTATCATTTGTAGATTAATTTACAGCTTTATTTTTTTGATTTATATGTAGCTTTATTTGCAAATTTGTCTAAAGCTTCTTTTACACTATATCATATTTTCCGTAAATAAAAACGAATGTTTTTTTATACATTTCTAAAAATCTAACTTAATTTTAAATCCATATATATTTACTGAATGCAGATATAAATATTTTTCAAAAAAATATTAGCCCTGTTGACAGCTAAAGAGAAAAGAGAAAAAAATATCCATTTATTTTTCTCAAAATCTTAATCCGTTGAAATCAAAAAAATATAAAGAAACTCAGAACTGACAAAATGTTAATCTCACCAGACCCTTCTCTCGTCTTCAATATGAGACTGCTCGTTTTAAGGAACACTTCATGTAATAATCGCTCACCATTCATTAAAATAAAAGTAAAATTCCTTTTGGGGTGCACTGATGCAACATCAAATAGCAATTACTGATTCTTTTATACAATTTAATGATCTCTGTAACTGAAGGACGGTTGATAGATATCATTTAATGATTTTTAAGATGAGTGTACGAAAGAAGTTGGAAAGTAATTGAAGTTTTTTTTTTTTTATCATTTATTTTTTATGTCATTCATTATGACCCTTGTTTTTTCAAATGCATTTTCCATTTGGAAATAAATCGAACATTTCTTTTTTAGCGAGCCTGCTAACAATAGCAGACTGTGTATTTCTTTTTAATCAAATTTGGATGAGTGGAAAAATAATAACATTTCAAAGTTAATTGCTTTATGAAAAGCTCAGGATGTACATCTCATTGCTAACTCGTAGGATTAGAGATTCATCTATTATGAGTTTTTTTATTAAATTTTCCCAACTAAGTACATAATGTGCTAATAAATTCATGGTATGATTCTTTATTAAATTAAAAAAATGAATAATTGGACGTTTTTACATTTTGCTTGATTAAATTATGTCTTTTACAATTTATGAAATAAACTCAAATAAATAGCGTGAGTTCGAAATTATTTTTAAATATTTATTGTTACATGCTTTTTTTTATTCTCAAATTATTATTCTTTTTCAATATTTTTTTATAATGATACTATCTTTTATTAATTTGAAAGAACATTTGTTTTCTTGC
This sequence comes from Caerostris extrusa, assembly GCA_021605095.1. NCBI lineage: Eukaryota > Metazoa > Arthropoda > Arachnida > Araneae > Araneidae > Caerostris > Caerostris extrusa. The sequence continues at coordinate 26,252 of BPLR01009069.1, read as the reverse complement.
TAATGTTGTGTTAATAAAAAGAAAATGAATGACAATTCATGTAAAAATGATGATAATATTTTAGAGAGGACGTTAATGACATGCTAAAGATGCTTACATCATTTATTCTGAAGAATTGAAAAAAGCTATCAATAATATATTTTTAAATGCAAGTAGAAAAAAATGAATTTATTGTATTTTATTTTTCTTTAATCTGTATAACATGAATTGTTTTTCTGTTATATATTCAACATATTATCAACCAATGATTATTTCCCTCTTTAAAAAAGTTAAACACGTTTGATGATGTGATAAAGGCTGTAAATAACTCAAATTAAAAATATTGCATGCTAGGTATACATAAACTATCATTTGTAAAGTTTCATGTTTTTTGTTTTTTAAATTATGATTTTTTTAAATGGATTGAAAATAAATTTATAATTGCCACTAAATTATATAAGCAACATATAAAACTAAATATTTATATGTTATATTGCTGCAATATTAATTTTAATTTTTCAAACTTATTAGAAATAATTTTATTTATTTGAGTCTTCTTGGAAACAGACCAGACAGAATTATTTTTGGTAACCTATATCCATTGAAAACATGTTAAAATCACTTGTATGTTATTGCTGTGAATTATTAGAGGGGAATTATTACAAATATTAACATTTTTAGTTTTGCTAATAAAAATACTAAAGTTTTTAATTTTCTGAAAACTAGACTCTATTCTGTCGATTTTTAAATATGTAACTGCTTTTAGTTATAGAAAAATATGGTTGTATAATGAAATACAGAAGGAATTCTATGGGGAATAATCTGTTTATAAACCATTTAGTATTTTATGTATGCTTGGTACTGAGCTACATATATTTTCTTCTGAAATTTAAAAATATTGTTATGAAACCTAGTATTGTTATTAACCATTGTCCCTATATTGTTATTAACCTAGTATTGTATATATATTTATTTATTTATTTTTTTTTTGCCAGAAATATCCAATCGTTTTCCGATGTGCAATTTCTAATTTTAGTAATGTTATTAACACATTTTGAAAAGACTGGATAGTTTCTTTTAAATAAATAGTGTTAGTATTTTTATGTACTTAAACAAATACTGAATAACATTTTATGTTTTTGTATTAAATAAAAACATTTATTGTGGAATATTTTCTGCAGGATTATAAATTTTCAAATGTATAATAAACATTGAAAACTGCTTTTTTATTTTTATTCAAATTTAAAAAAATACTGTTCCATGAAAAACGTTTGAAATGGCCTATTGTTTTTCATTCAAATATATAGTTAAACGCATGTCCATTAAGAAAACATTTGAAATGGTTTGTTGCATACATTGGGATTCTGTGTCTTAGAGTTAGCTTTCAATACTTATGGTAACATATTTTTTTTACTTGTTGCCGTATAATTAAATAGAAAATTAAGTTAGAAAAAAATTACCATACTTAATTAAGCCACTAATTACGGCATTTAAGGAAACTCTACAGAGGTTATATTAGACTGCACTTGCGTAAATTTAACACATTGCTAATTATATCTCTGTAAAAATTTAAAATTTAATGAATTCTATTTAAAAATGAGTTAGAGAAAATTAAACTTCAAACAATATGCGTAAGAAGACTGATTACAATTTTTTAAACTGAAATTTAGACTGTCAAAGGCAATTCTCTTAAATTTATTATACATTTTAGCTAAAAAATATTAAAAAAACTAACATTTATGTATTATTATGCTATCTAACCTACCACGTAAAGGTATAGATGCAGATATAAAAGGTATACATATTGCAAAAGGTATACATGCTAGATTAAATAGGATTAAATTGAGTAAATACAGAACACATAACCTGCTGGTTTAAATAGGATTTCCTAAAAAAAAATATAAGAGCAAAGAACATATTTAGAGAATCACTTTATGGGTAAATACATTTAAAATTTTATGCTTATTTTACAGCTTTACCTGTAGTGGTAGTTAAAAAATTGTAAAATTGTAAATAGGTGAAATAACAAGAAAACAAGGCTTTTATAGCAAAAGGCAAAGCACAGAAAGGATATCAGAGGTAATATGGTGAAGTATTTTTATACAAGCGATAACGATTTGTGCAAGGTGTAGATACATGTTTGAAGACAAATATTCAAGCGATAAGATTTTTGCAATTATTTTACGTTAACACTCGTGTTCTTTTTATATTCATATGAATAAAGACTGAATTTGACCTACATTCCTATGAGTGTTCTAAAAAAGAATTCCTTTTTTTTATATGACTTGATTAGAAAGAAAGATTAAAAAAACAACTTTTAATTTTTCGCAAATAATGATACAGGATGAACAATTCGCCTATTTCCTTGATTACAAAATATTGGACATATCTTGCCCACTTTTTGCATAGACTGCTTCAAAGAAAACAGTGATAGCAATAGTAGGAATTGAATCCATGCCAAATAGTTACACGTCGTGAATGAATAGCTCCTTATTATTGGCTTGTGTTTTATTTCAATTAAATTCAGCAGTTCCTGCGATGAGTGTTTTATACAATGAAAAATAAAAGAATTAATATCGGTATCTTTTACTTGCTTGTTCTAAGCTCAAATTCTATGTTTTTACAAAATCAAATACGAGTAAAATTTAAATTCTTATTCTTTAATAAAAATAAAATAAAAATTTACTTTTTTTTCTTCTTATGGAATTAATTCAAACAGTGTATTATAAAAATAAATGCAATTATTGAATGAATATATTCCCAATAGATTTAAAAACAAACCTATTACTACGCGTATTTATGATGCTGTGGTTTAAACTATAACCTCTCGGACCCTATAGTAATGGGAGGACTTTCGACTCCTACAGTTCTTTTTAAAAAATTAAATAATTCGCAGCACATTTGTACAACAAATAAAAGCATCTAATACAATCAATCGGATCGTATGATGAAAGTTTTAGGATTCTATGTGAGTAAAAAAAAACTTCAGCAAAACATTAAAAATAACAACACATTGATTGATCTTAATTACAAGTCAACTGATCGAATCGCCTAATACCAGAACTTTAACACAAATCTCAACGTTTCCCAACTCATTTATAATTCCAATTGCAATCTAAACTAATACTAGCCAAACTCAGAACTGAATGTTTACAATCAATTATGCCGTTCTCAAGAATAACCTGCTGCATCAGCATTCTTGCGTGACACACAGTAGTTTGAACTTATCTGTTCCAAATCTAAACACAAACTAAAATTGTATTCTTGAATTTTGCTGTTTTCCACTTTTTTTTAATTAACCGTGGTGGCAAAAGCTAAACTAACCTAATCATAATCTAAATTCAATATCTCAAATAACGAATCCTTCAAAGTATGGTAATAATGTTAAGGGAAATCTTTTCTATAAATTCAGAAATAGAAAGCATCAAACTCCAAGACAGTCGTTCTCACATACATTACAATGAAACGTTCGTGGTGAAATTAGTGAAACGCGATGTCCTCTGATGAATAAAAAAATGTTTCATTGATGATTCATAATAAGATACATGTAATGTATTTTTAAAATGCATAATGTATAATAAATAATGTATTTTATTTTATAATAAAATATCATTAGCTCATAATAAAATTGTGATTGAACAAAATATTCAAAATGATTCTAAAAAAGTGTTGTATTTTTAAGTTATTTTATAATATTTAATCATTTAACACAATTTTTTACTATATAATGTAAAATTATTCAATCTAATATGATAATAGAATTTTAACATACAATTTGTGTATATAATATATTTTTAATTTTGTCAGTTTTTTGAAACATTTGCATCGTTAGTAATTTTTTTCACGAGTTAATAATTTGGCCAATGCGCAAATGACATTATTGCCATAAAAACAATGAAAATCATTTTGGACAGTCTGTAAATAGTTTAAAATGTTGTAAATCAGCTGTTATTGGTAAAATTATATAAATATCAGATCTTAAACAAAGTTATGAATTTTTTTTTAAAGTTTAATTTTCTTTCAACCTTACCACCAATACTAAATATTCAATTTAATGCAACTTTATATTCCCAAAGAAATTTAAAGAAGCATTCTGCATTCAATGTAAAACCATAATCTTTCATTACAATTTTAGAATAACTATTAAATTATTTTTATTACAAAATCAAATAAATCTTACTTGATACATATTTTTATAAAATAAATATATACTAATCAAAAGGCAACATACACACTCAAAAATGGCATACTTTTCATTTGATAATCAAACCTGAAAAGCCATTTTTTATGTTGAAATACAAATTTCGTGCCAGTTAACACTTTAAACTGGTTTTAAGAAATAATTCATTTAAAGCAAAACACATATAAAAACTTAACAAAAATAATTTTAATATTGCGTATAATTTCTTAAATCGGATTTGAAAATGATAACTTGAAATATCCTTTAATATTTTGGGCTATTTGGCAAATTTCAGACCTATGTGATAACCATTTTTTTTTTAAGTAATTTCTACTCGGCCACTATATTTTCTGATACTTTGTCTTTATTTTATATGCGTTTGATAGGTTTTAAATCAGTCTATGGAAGAGCGGTATGTAGCAATAAGGGAGCCTTTTTCTGTTTTAGCTGTATATTTTGGATTGTTATTATGCTAAAAGGTCCTTCTGACTAACACTGTTGAAATGAAATTTTATGAGTTTCAATTTTCCATTTCTATCTGCAAATTTTTATCATCATCTTTTAAAAATCAACATCTTCACTTCCAGTATTTTTAACTATTTCAAAAATTCATTATGATAATATTCAGAGAGGTTTAATCGGTTTTCATTAATTTGTTCTGATTATGAGTGAATGGAGCTATTCAAAATTCCCCATGAAATCTTTCAAATTAATACTTCTTTGTTACCACATTAATAATCTTACTAAGTAGTTGTCGTCAGAATAAAATTAATGAGTTTCAATTTTTTTAACATCATTTCTACTGTAATCACTGTTCAAGTTTTATCATCAAAATTCTACTAAAAGGTTTGTTAAAAATCACTTTCTGAAAATCTCTATAATTCATCATTCTTTAGATTTTTACAACAATTTTGAAATTTTAACGAAAAATCAAATTCTCCTTTATGAATATATACATTAGCAAAGTCACAGTAATTTCTGTCTTATAATTTGTACAGGAATGGTAGCAAGACAAATTGCTTAACGTATACTCAAGATTTCTTTTCAATAATGTCATGCAATGTTTCTTTCGTGACATTATAAATACTTCCTGAATGTAGATTTTCGTGACGTTAATTTTAAAGGTTTGGCTAATTTGGACAGGTAATTAGGTTTTTTAGCACTTACTTAATAAAATATTGTTTAACTGATAAAACATAACTTTACCATAAATTTACTTTTTAATATGTATGCTGACTTTTATGACTTTTATGACTGATTGTTTATTAAAAATGTAAAACGAATTTTTCAAAAATGTTTCTTTTCTTATCAACTGAATCTATTGGTCTATTTGTATTCTGCTATGATTTATAATACTCAAAAGACTCAAAAAACCAGAATATTACTCTGGATTTGATTTTGATTTTTAAAAGTGCCGATTGCATTACATTAAAATTTGTTGAACTATCTTTGAGAGAGTGTAATCCAAATTATAGGATTGTTAAATATTTTTTCATTACTTCAATCTATTTGAAAGATCGTACATCAGCTACTTTATTTATTGTTTCAAAAAAACTAGTCGGAACTTAAAATGTTTCTAAATAATTGCATCGAGAATTTAAGCATAAATTTCAGATTTTGTCAATTTACAGCATTACATATACGGTAAACAGCACATAAAATTATGTAATTTGTAATTGGAGCTTTTACCCTTGGATATCGAATTATTTATACTATTTTAAGTAGATAAAATCTAGAATTTAACTTAATTTACAAGAAATATATGGTGAACAAAACAAAGAAACATTTTTTTTTTGAACATACTTTGAAAAAATATGAAATTTAATATAATATTATATAACTATTTATCCATTCACTTGTTAGTAGTTGATATTTTCAAACAAAATTCACAATGGTGAAAGTTAGAAAATATTTTGAATTACTTCAAAAATATAAGAAAGAATTTTCTAAATTATTGTTTTTTTTATGTATTGGTTTATTAAAAAATGAACTAAAATTACGATCATCTAAATTGTATCAATTGTAGCTAAAAAGTTTTGATATTCGCATAAAATGCTATTTGTATGAGGATAGCTTGAACATACTTTGAAACACAGAAATTTCTTAAAGATATTCAATTTTTTTTATAATTCATTTTTTAAAAATTTTTAGTATTTTATTTTGTTTTGAAATTTAGAATTTAGAGAAACTACAAACGTTTGATAAATGCAAAGCATGATATATTTAATAATTTTATAAAATTTTATGTCAATACGTTAAATTTGTGCTTTCTTCTTGTAGAGTTATACCTAATTAATTATTTTATTCTACAAAATAAAATGGTAATTGTGGATCAAAAATGTATTTATTTTGTTTTCAAATTCCAATTAATTTAATAAAATTTTATTTATTCTATTTCAAATAATATTTATTATTTATTTCAAATAATTCTGTGCTTATATGCTTTAAAAATTATAATATATTGTAAAAATAAATAATTTAAGAAATATATATATTTTTTTTGTTCTTTAACTTGAAAGAAAGAGATTTATTAAAACTATAAATTTGCCGTAATGTTAACAATAACATGAAACTTTATTTTTACTCCACTTTTAAGTAATAAATTTCATTCGAAGTACTCATAAAACCATGTAGATATATAAGAGGATCTTGTAGAAAGTCTCCATTTGACTTACATATGCAATATTAAAATAAAGGTTAACGTCTAAATAAGAAATTATTCCTGCAATAATAGTTTAAATCGTAAAACTTGGCAGAAAATATTTTATTAATTCATTTGATATACGATTATGCGTTTGGTGAAATATTTCTTTTATTCCTCCTAAGGAATATAAATATAATTCGAAATCCTAACAAAGGATTTTGTAGTTTATTTTGTTCCCCTAAAATAAATCAAATTAATAATAACAAAACCACAAAATAACCCTGGTACTAAAATTTGTTTTGAAGAAAGGGGTTCTATTCTTCAAAATATTAATAATTAAAAATTATGGCAAAAATTATTAATTTAATTATACATTATGAATTTAGAATACTTATATTTTTCCTTAGCAATTATGCTTGAAACTTTTATGTTTGATTTCAAAAATAATTATATACTTATGACATGAAATTTACATTTCATGAAAATTATTCATTAATATATTAGATATGCTAAAGAATGAAAAGTTTTAAATTTTTAAAAAGGAAAATTGTTTATTTTTGCTTAATTTAACGTGAAAATTATAAAAAGTTATGAAAATATTTTACAATTCAAAAATATATTTTTTCATTTTGTTTAAATCCATGAAAATAAATTTAAAAATAATAAATTCTCTAATATTTTGTTAATTTTTACTTTCAATATATTAATCTACTTCATTGTAAAACGTCTACTTTATATAATGATAAATAAATAAATTTTTCTGAAAAAATAAAAAAATCGATAGTTTAAATATAGTAATCATGTCATAAATATGCTTACATTTTTCAGATTAAAACTATATAAATCCGTATTTTCATAGCATATTTAAAGAAAATATTTAATTTGAAAAAGTATATTATTTCTATTTCCTTTTACGAAACTAATGAATTCGATTTTTAATTTTTTAAATATTTTTTTAAATAAAAAATGATGTTCCAATTAGGAAATTCCATGCCTATAAACAGATGGGGAGTTAGAGTGTAGAGTTGCAATCATAAGTTCGGTTAGACTCGACTATTTTATAAAAATATAATTTATTTTTTGAAAATTCGAGGAATTCAAGTTAAAATAAAATTTTTATGAGGGATATTCATTTGTACTTTTAAATACAAACAGTTACTACTTTTACTATTTTAATAGCAAGCTGAGTAAGATAAGGTGATGACTCTTCTTGGCACTGAGACATACAAATTTTTTTTTTTTTTCTTGAATCAACATGAAAGATAATATGGAAACTATTATATTATTAAAGAAAATAAGGTTTAATGTATAACAGATATATCATGTTTATGATTACCACGTACCATTTAATTTTGCTTTTCTTAAGCTAATCTCTATTACTTTGGTAACTGTTGATGTGGTATTGTTATTTATATGTTATAGTATACAAGATTGTATTTTCAGTAAATTGAAATACTACACCTCTGAAGACATAAAAATATTTTTATCTGAAAACCGCTTTTAATGATATTTATTTAGGTTCAATAAAAGTTATTGAATTTTTTTCTAATTCATTTAACATTATGCTATAGTTATTGTATATGGCAGATATGTATTGGCATATTACCCAGCCCTATCTTCAAATTGCAGTAATTATTTTATATATAGCCCCCAATTTATTAATTTATACTGTTAATTTCAAAGTAACTCTTCAATCATTTTTGCTTTTATGTTTAATATGCAAAATTTCAAACATGTAATTAAAAAATTTATATTAATATTAATTTTTTTAAATATCTTATTTAAAAATTATTTTTTTAAAAGGTTATTGAATGATATATTTTTTTGTCTCATTAAATTTAAAATATAATTATTTTTATTCTACATTTATAATTGAAATAAGAGTAACGTGACGGATAAAAACATCGTGCGTCTCAGAAAATATAAATTAATGCCTAAATTTAAAAAAAAAAAAAAAACATTTACGTTAATAATGGTCTATGATTTTTATAGGTGGAAACCGTCATGGTATGTAAAGTTGTCGATATAAATATCCGATTTTTAAACTTTTTATATCGCCATATACTTTTTTATTACTGTAACACAATTTTTTGGTCTACTTTTTAAGATTCATTTGTATAGTTAAAAGGAATGATTAAATATGTCAATCATTTTACTTTAATTCTATAATATTTATTTGTGTTTTACATGATTTCTTCATTCTGAATAGAAAATATTAGTATGATTCTGAATGAAATATTGCTTTAGTTATAAAAATGTTTTGATATAGTAAAAAATTATAACATATATAAGCTTTTATAAATTATTATTATTGTATATCAATATAAAAGAAAATGTATTACTTATGATTAATTTATTTTACTTTTTTAATTTTAAATCAACATATCGTTCCAAAATTTTGTATATCTATTTAATGTTGTTACATTCTTTCAAAGTTATCTTTACATAATCCAAATCAACTAAGATTTCAATAATAATCTTCTAGCATTTCTATTTCTTTTTTTTTTTTTTTTTTTTGCAAAGAAAGAAAATTAAAAGGATCTATTTTTTTAAAAAAAAAGTTTCAAATTACTTGAATTTACTTTTTTACATTCCATTTCGAAAAAAAAAGTGTACAAAAAAATGTGTTTGTGAAAACATAAAAGGAAGAATATTAGTATAAAAAAAAATGATTGTTCATATTTTAATGCATTTTTTTCCTTCTTTTCATTGGGGGATTCAGATGTTTTTACCTTACAAAAAAAATTCAGCATTGTTGAGAACTCATTTCTTCTTCTAAGAAAATCCTGAAAACGTATTGGCCAACTTGATCGCTAAAACCTTTATTGACCATCCCATAGCCTGTCGAGTTTCGTCATAAAGAGTCCCTTAAGGCTATGTGAGCGTGTAAACAACGTAATGGTGTAGAGAAAAACATACCTTAAGAAATTTTTATGCATGCAATTTTCCCGTATGATATCTTAAAAGAAAAATTGCATTTATGGCTCTAGTGTGAAAGATGCTTTGCAAAAGAGGTGGGGAAAAATGGTGAGCTGTCGGGTTTTTCAAGCTTTGTTAAAAAGTGTCGCCATCGGGAATTTAATTAAAAATTGTTGAAGAGGCTTTTTTAAAACACTTTTTTTTTTTCTCCTGATTTCGTGCTTGCATTTAAGGTGGATTATTTTCTTTAGGATGAATATTATGCAGACCCAAGTTATACAAAAGTTTTTTTCATATCTAGCAATGAATTTTTGTTTCATTCAAGTACTTTGCATATTCTTAAATAAAATCCATAATGAAAAAAGTTATTTTTTTCTCTGGCCAATGTTATTTATTAAATTTCAGCAGCAAAATTTTCCTGATCTTCTTTTTTGTCTGATCTTGTAATGGGAAGCTAGGTCCTTTGTTGTGAAATATTGTGTAGATAGGGTTGTTTAATAATTATTCTGTATGATACGAGTTTGTCACAAGTTATGCGACTACTTTTATTATTATCACCTTCATAATTCTTAAAGATTGAAATACAAAAATAAAACTACAATACAAAAAAAAAAAAAATATTTCCTAAATTAATTTTTATAATCGGAAAAAATGATAAAATTAATAAAAATGAAATAGAGTTTATGCTTAGAAGTTATTCGTTGTTACTTTAAACTAATGTGAAAAATAATTGGTATGTATGTGAAAATATATAATATGTAATGTATAGTATAAGAAAATGTATAATATATATGGGAAAATAATTGGTAAAAAAGATTCATGAGAATCATTATTTCTAACAGAAAATTTCTATAGTAATTAGTAAATTTAAGACAGTAAGAACTATCAAATTTAGGTAAAAATGCACACATAATATATTTAATATAATTACATAAAATTCTGTTTAAATGCAATAAATTTGTGTTTTTTTTTTCTGCAGGAGATGTACCTAATTACTTTAATTTTCTATGAAATAGAAAGGTATTTGTGGATCAAAAACATATTTACTTTATTTTCAAATTCAAATTTATTCATTCAAATTTTATTTCAAATATTATTTAGTATTTATTTCAAATAACTCTGTGCTTATATGCTTTAAAAATTATAATACATTATAAAATTTAATAATTTAAGAAATATTTTTTTTTTCATTCTTTAACTTGAAAGAAAAAAATTTATTAAAACCATATATTTGCTGTAATGTTAACAATAACTTGAAACATTTTTTTTTTTTTTTTTTAAGTAATAAATTTCATTCCAAGCACTTCATAAAACCTTATAGATATATTAAAAGATCTTTTAGAAATTCTCCACTTGACTTACATATGCAATATTAAATAAAGGTTAACTTCTAAATAATAAATTATTCCTGCAATAATAGTTTAAATCGTAAAATCCTGGCAGAAAATATTTTATTAATTCATTTGATATACGATTATGCTTTTGGTGAAATATTTCTTTTATTCCTCCTAAGGGAATAAAAATATAATTCGAAATCCTAACAAAGAATTTTGTAGTTTATTTTGTTCCCTAAAATAAATCAAATTAATATTAACAAAACCACATAATAACCCTGGTACTAAAATTTGTTTTGAAGAAAGGGGTTTTATTCTCAAAATATTAATAATTAAATTATGGCAAAATTATTAATTTAATTATTCGTTATGAATTTAGAATTATATGTTTTTCTTAACAATTATGCTTGAAACTTTTGTGTTTGATTTCAAAATAAAACAAAAATATTCTTTCAGGGTAAATTTTATGATTAATTTTACTGAAATTTAATGTTTGGCTGATCATTATCTTAATGAAATTATTTCTTGCTTCATTATAGAAATGGTCATTACGTTAACATCATATATTAAAAATAATTCTCAAATTGAAGATCTTAAGCGCTTTAATTTTACCGTTTATTTCTAATAATTTCTAAATATATTTTTTTTCAAATAATTTTATAATTTTCTATTTCTAATTATGGCACAAAAGTTATATTTCATAAAAGTTATAATATATTATATCTGCTAAGCAATGAAAGTTATATTTTATATTTTAAAAAAGGAGAATTGTTTATTTTTAGCTTAATTTAACGTGAAAAAAATATAAAAATTATGAAAATATTTTACAATTCAAAAGATTGTTTTTTTTTTTGTTTTAAAGCCATGAAAATAAATGATAATGAATTCTAACATGTTGTTATTTTTTTTTGCTGTCGAGATATTAATCTACTGCATTGTAAAACATCTACTTTATAGATAAATAAATTTATAAATTTTTTGCTGAAAAAAATAGTAATTGGTGGATTAAATATAGAAATCATATCCTAAATATGCTTACATTTTTCACATTAAAAACAATACAAATTCGTATTTCATAGTGTATTTAAAGAAAAAAATTTAATTTGAAAAAGTATATTATTTCTATTTTCCTTTACGAAAATAATGGATTCCAATTTATTTATTTTTTAAATATTGTTTCTTTCAAAAAATAAAAAATGATGTTACAATTAGAAAATCCATGGCTACAAATATAAATGGGGAATCGGAGTCTAGAGTTACAAACCATGAGTTGGACTCCTGACTGTTTTTATAAAAATCTAAGTTATTTTTTTGAAAATTCGAGGAATTCAAGTTAAAATTAAATGTATATGAGGAAATTCCTTTGTCCCTTTTAAAAATACTATAATTAACAATAATAGTTACTACTTTTTACAACTTTAACAGCAAGCCCAGTTAGCATTGATAGACTTTTCTTGGCACTGAGACATATAAAAAACATCTTTCTTGAATTAACATGAAAGATTATATGGAGCTATTATATTATTAAGGAAAAGTAATATTTAAAGTATAACAGATATATCATCTTTAAGTTAACCATGTACCATTTTCTTTTGCTTATCTTAAGCTAATCTATATTACTTTGGTAACTGTTAGTCAATTTTGATAAGATATATGTATTCTAAGTGAACAAAATTAAAATATACAAGATTTTCATTTCAGTGAATTGAAATACTACACTTTTAAAGCCATAAAAAATATTTTGCTCTAAAAAAGTGCTTTTAATGATATTTAGGTTCAATAAAAGTCGTTGAATTTATTTCAGAATTAATCTATTTAATTCCTCTAATGCATTAATGAGCATAAAAGCTCAAAATATTATTGAAAATATTCAGTTAGAAGTCATGATATGGCAGCATATATATTAGCAGGTTCCCCAGCCCTATCTACAAATCACAATAATTCCATTATATATAGTTCCCAATTTATTAATTTGTACTGTTAATGTCAAAGTAACTCTTCAATCATTTTTGCTTTTCAATGTTTAATATGAAAAATTTCAAAACAGTTAATTCAAAATTTATATTAATATTAATTTCTTTGAAATACCTTATTTAAAATTATTTTTTTAAAAAAAAAAGGTAGTTGAATGTTATATTTTTGTCTCATTAAATTTAAAGTATAATAATTTTAATTCTACATTTAAAATTGAAATAAGAGTAACGTGACGGATAAAAACATCATGCGTCTCAGCAAATATAAATTAATGCCTAAGTTTAAAGAATGAATAAACGTTTAAGGAATAAACGTTAGTAATTGCCCATGAGTTTTGTAGGAGGAAACCGTCATGGTATATAAAGCTGTCAATATAAATATTCCCTTTTGATTGCCACACATTTTTATTTCTGAAACAAAATTTATTAGTCGAATTCTTTAAGATTCCTTTCTATAATCAAAACGAAATATTAGATATGTCAAATATTTCATTTTAATTCCATAATATTTATTTGTGTTTTTTATGTATTCCGCTTACGTAGAAAAATATTAATATCATTCTGTTTGACATCCTGCTTTTGTTATAAAATCCTTTCCTACAGTAAAAAATATAAAACATATAAGTTTGAATTTTATATTTATGTATATAGTATTAATAATTCATAATCTATCACTTAGGATTAATTTGTTTTACTTTTTAAATTATTAATCAAGATATCATTCCACAATTTTGCATATGTTTAATGTTATTACATTCTTTCAAAGCTATGTTTATATAATCCAGAACATTGAAATTTCAATAATAATCTTCTATCATTATTATTTCTCTTTTTTTTTGCAAAGAAAAAAAATTAAAAGGATCTATTTTCGAAAAAAAAAAAAGTGTCAAATTACTTGAATTTACTTTTTTTACATTACGTTTCGAAAAAAAAAAAATTGTAAAAAAATTTTGTTTTGAAAACATGAAAAGGAAGAATTTTTCGTATAAAAAATTTTCATATTTTAATGCATTTTTTCCTTTTTTTTCATTGGGGATTCAGATGTTTTTACCTCACAAAAATTCGGTATTGTTGAGAACTCATTTCTCCTTCTAAAAAAATCCGAAAAACGTGTTGGCCAACTTGATCGCTAAAACCTTTATTTACCCCTCCCATAGCCTGTCGAGTTTCGTCATAAAGAGTCCCTTAAGGCTATGTGAGTGTGTAAACAACGTAATGGTGTACAGAAAAAAACATACCTTAAGAAATTTTTATGCATGCAATTTTCCCATATGATATCTTAAAAGAAAATTGCATTTATGGCTGTAGTGTGAAAAGATGCTTTGCAAAAGAGATGGGGAAAATGGTAAGCTGTCGGGCTTTTAAAGCTTTTGTTAAAAGTGTCGCCATCGGGAATTTAATTAAAAAATTGTTGAAGAGGCTGTAAAACACTTTTTTTGCCTGATTTCGTTCTTGCATTTAAGGTGGATTATTTTCTTAGGATGAATATTATGCAGACACAAGTTATACAAAATTTTTTTTTCCCATATCTAGCAATGAATTTTTGTTTCATTCAAGTATTTTGCATATTCTAAAATAAAATCCATAATGAAAAAGTTATTAGTTTTTTTTTCTGGACAATGTTATTTATTAAATCGTCAATGTTAATTATTGTCTGATCTTGTAATGAGAAGCTATTCCTTTGTTATGAAATATTTTGTAGATAAGTTGTTTATTACTTTTATGTGACAGCTTTTTATTATTATCACCATGTTAATTCATAAAGATTGAAATACAAAATAAAATTGAAATTTAAAGAAGAAATTCTTTCAAGACAAAATCAGCTTAAATTAATTTTTGGTACTCAAAAAATATAAAATTAATGGCTAAAATATAGTTTTTTACAAATTATACATTGTTACTTTAAATTAATATGAGAATAACTGGTATGTATGTGAAAATATATAATATAAGAAAATAAGAAAATATATATATATATGAAAATAATTGGTAAAAAGATTCATGAAAATCCTTATTTTTAACTGAAAATTTGATGAAAAGCAATTTTCAGTTAAAAATAATGATTTCATTAATCTCTTTACCAATTATTTTCACATATATAAGTTATAATTTATACACAAAATAAAATATGAATCTACAAGAACTAAAAATATGAGCTTATCCAAGAATTTTTTCCTAAATACAAATATTTCTTTTAAAAAATTCTCATTTTGTTGTATAATTCTTAATAGGGGACTTAATAAATTTATTTTTTGTAGTTAGGAAAGTACGTTGAATACATATAAATACGTTTCACAATTAAAAAAACCACTATGTTTGTTATACTAATATATATTTATGTAAAAATTATTGATTATAACCATCAAAATAAATTATTGATATGTTCATTGTCTTATGTAAAAGATACGTAGGCAGTAATTTATTTAAAAACATTATTTTTAGAAATATTTGTCAAAAATTATATTTTAGGTTTTCTTGTGATATGTTTTCTAATAGAGAAATGTAGCTTATTTTATAGAAAAATTCAGATACTTTTCATATACCGTCATATTATATGAGTAGAATATTCTATTTTTTTGACTTTGATTCGTTATGAAGATGATTTATTTCAATTTATAAACATCTTATAAAAATTTCTTAAATAAATATTCGTTCATGGTTGATTCATATTAAATCGGTTCAGAAACTACTGATATCTGTGTTTCCTTTAAAACATTTTTGACTAAAAACAAAAGTGTGTGAACGTTAATCGAATTAAGAAAATTATATTAATGTATCATTTTTTTGTTTTTTGTTTTAAAATTTAAATGTAAACATTTATACATAATAATAAAATTAAAACAAATAGGTTTGTACAAATAATTTTTCCCGGGTGGTTTGATATCAAACGAACTACTAAAACTGCATTGCTGCATTATATTTTTCAGAAAATTGTTTTAAAAAAAAATTTATTTAAATATAATTGAAAATTGTTAAGAAACGGAATTTTAAAATAACAATCAGAAGCTAAACACTTTTCTTAGCAAAAACAGTGAAAAGCATATCTTGAATATTTCGATCAAACCAACCAAAAACTAAATGTGATAAATCATTTTTTTTTTTCTTGTACTCATTTTTTTTTTTGATAAAAATTTATTTTTATTTAAAAACGGAAAATATCGTTAAATTAACAAAACATATCATTCGTTTATTATTTGAAAATATTGTCTTTAAATTTAATATTATACAGGCATAAAAAATCAATATTTTTTTAAGATTTACGAAGGTAATTTCTTAAAATAAAATCCATTTACAAATTGAATTTTATGGATCCTTACAAACAAATTCGAACTTTATTTTATGGGATGTTTTACTACAACACTTCACCATGAATTCTATTTAAGGCAGTGTTCAGTTTTCGACAGTAAATATTTATCCTCCTGGTGCATTATTTCATTATGCAGATGCTCTTAATAGTCTTGGAATTCTCAAAAATATATCCAACTGGGATGCGTAAATTTATCACAATTAGATAGAGAAGAAAAGTGATTTTATAATAGGGTTCCATTTACCAAACACATAAAAGTATTTAAAGGATTTTGTTGCATATATTAACGATTTCAGTGTAGAATTGCATAAAAGGAAAATGATTTTGTTCAGTAATTGGCCGCAGTTTATACAAATAATTTTAATAACGCAATTATGTAGTTCATTTTATTGAAATGATATAATGGTGGCTGATTTGATTAACGCTTTGATTTACATAAACTATGTTAGTATGATTATTATTGTAAATAAGATAACACATAAATAATCTCAGAATAATAGTCGATAATGAATATTATAAAAATATTCCATTTAAATGAAAGAAAAACAAAATAAAAATTATTTCGTACAAAATAATTGTATTTTAATACATTCAATGATAATCAATCATTATAGTATTTTAAATATAAAATATTATTTTATTCTATATCTATTTTCTTAAACATATTTAGTATTTCTTACAACTATTATTTTTTGTAACAATTAATTAAAATTTTTCACAATGTATTAACAAAACTAGCTTTGCAAAAAATGATCAAATGCATTAAAATTGTTTACATTAAACTAAAATAATTTCAATGTGAATATTTAATGTAAGTGTTTTTTTGGTGTTTTTCAATTTACTTTAATAATTATTTTAATTACCTGAATCTCTAAGATAAAAAACATTTTACAAAAATATTTTTATTTAATTTAGTAGTTTGTTAAGAGTCTATTTTTTTTCTCTTATGTCATGAGATACAGATTCAGTTTAACGATTAATAATTTCCAAAATGTTAATTGCTTCCTTTTATAATTATTGCAATCAGTTTGAAATTTTATATCAGTTGAAATTTTTAATTTATTAATAAATGTTTACATAACTGATTAACTACTAGTTATCAAGAATCGCAAAAGAATATTTAAAGACATAAAAAAAATATATATAATTAATGCTTAACAGCAGTAACCTTCCCACCATCATCATTACTCTAATTATGTTCTTTTCATTAAACGATTATTAAAAATTAATTATCAGTATCAGATAAAAATAAATTAAATTACTTCTTTTAAAACATAAAATATTAAAATAAATTGTATTTTGATATTAATTATCCTTTTTTTAATATTTCATATCAAAAATATAATTAGACTTTTATTTCGAGAAAAAAAAAATCATATGTTTAGTTTTAGTTAGCTATTTAGAATTATCAATGTAACCATAGGTAGGTAGATTTAATTATCAATGCAATTATCACATATTATAATTTGTTTTAATTTTACATTTCCCATTTATAAGAAAAAAAAAATGTTAATCAAAATGTGAACCGTTAGCATCTGTACACGAAATATTTCATTTTTAAATAAATAAAAGAGAACGTTATTAATTTTTCCTGAAATTTAAAAAGTAACCTTTTCTAAGAGAATAACATCATTTATTTAACAGATACAAAATATGCAGAATGAAAACTTAAAGCTACCAAATAGGCAGGAGAAATAACGAAAAAGGAGCAACAATATATCGATAATATACGTTGAAATGTGCATAAACAAAATAAATTGATTACATTGTTGGAAGATTTATGAAATAAAGCTTGAATGTTTCTAAAAGAATTTGCGTAAAAAAAATGGTTAAACACTATTTTATTTATAGATGTTTAAAGATTGAATTTCAGAAGTTCTTCGTGTGATGTGTTATGAAATCATTTATCAACAAATAATTTAATAAACATTTTAAACCTCCACATGCATGTTTTCTTTAAGCATGTAGTTGTTAAAAATGAAGCATGTTATTGTTCAAGAATTCACCTGTAGCAGATTTCTACATTTTTTAAAGAGTGTATTTAATTTTTATGTATTGCTTGTATTTTAAATCAATGGCAATTGCATTATTAAGATTATAAGAGGAAGTGGTAGAAGTGCGTAGATCAACGTGTCTACTGGTCTGCAGGTCTAAGAAGGGCTCTTCTCTTGGTTGATGATTCTTGGTTTAATTTGAAAAACAATAGTGTAGAAAACCAGTTATCAACAATGAAATATTGAATAAAAGATATACATAGAGAAGAGGTGGTATTTTTTTGTGTGGAGTGGTATCTCTTTAGATGGTTCATAGACCTCCACGGGCCCAGACGATTAAAAATTTTAATCCCTTCTGTTTCATATACTTTTAGTAGCAATTTTAAAACAGAAATTTCGTATTTAGCAAAGAACGACTAAGAAATATACTGAACATCCATGACGAGAAGATATGCTCCTTGTCGTCCTTGTTGTAACCCCTGTCAGGATGATGTTAATTTCTACTCTAAGCAGAATAATATAGGAATATTGTCTCGTCCGATTAAATCAACTGTGAAGGACCCATTGCTTTACGTCTCAGGGTGTTAGGTGTTAGAAATCAACATGTCAACTGCAGGTCAAAGTTGGGCTTCCGTTTTGCCTGATGAGCCCTGGTTTAACGTGAAAAGTATTAATTTAGAAAACTTAAAACCAGTTTTTATTACTGAAATATCCAAGAAACAGATTTGTAGAGAAAATACCGTATTTTTGTATGGATTTCTTTTAGACGAGTTCTTCTGTGACTTTTCACATCGAACCATGGACGTTCAAATTTTCAAAGATAATATCCTTTATTGTGCGATTTATGTAGGTGTAATTGACAGATGAATTAAAAATAGATAATCAAATAATTTCATTCAACAAATCCAGACCATATATAGTTTGAATAATGGATGATTATCTTTAACGGCAAACATACCAATACATTTAGTGACCAGATTGAGATCTAGACCTGAATCTTACGAAACTTGGTCGTGTTGCCTAAGAAAGCTTGTGATAATCATCTTCCTTTCAACACAAAACAATAGTTTTGCAAGAACTACGGCTATCGGTGTTTACTAACTTGCTATCTTACATACTACTTTTATTATCGATAGTTTTACCTTATACTAGCATTACAAATTCGACAGAATCACATACGGAATGAGCTGCATTGGTTCTTGGGACAATGGCACTCCTTATTGAATACTTGTTTACAGACAATTGACGAATCCAGTTTTTCTATTGATGTAAAAACTTTTATACAACCACAATTATCTGATAAATTAATACTTTAACTGTGGTATGCATACTTGTACCAGTAGGAATAAAATAAGCACAATGTTTTCGAGTAATTATTTCTGGGATTTTGGAAACAAACTTAACTGTCAATATAAAATGTAAAACAGTTCTGAAATTATATTTCTAATCTTAATTATTTTAAGTTCTATTATTGTCAAATTTCATATAATTTTAACAAATATGAAAATATTACTTATTCTATATCTTAAACGGGTTTTTCAAATGCATAATTATTCATATAAAAATAGAAATTACGAATATGCTGATATTTTCTATGTTTAGACCCGTATTGTTTGACATATTAAGCATTGCTTTTTAATAATATTTTATAATGTCAGAAGCATTTTTAAAATTTAAAGAAACGTTTTACGCAATTATAACGATAGTCTTAACTTAAATTATTTTAACATATTTTTGTTGATTTCGTACTGAATTTATATTTATGTAAATTACATTTTGTACATTCAGTCTTGTCATTATATTTTTTACATTCGTTTTGTCATAATATTCTGTACATTTGTTATGTTATTATTATTTGTATTTTCATCTCAAGTTATGAATTAGTAACTCATCGAAGAACAAAGAAATGTTGAACTGTTTTACAAATATAAATTTTTTATAAGCAGATTTTTTAAATGCATATTTTTAATGTAAATAAGAATTTAGTGATTTTAAATTCATTAATATATTTATAAATTCAAGTCACTATTGAAGTACCAGAACCAACAAATAATATAGATTGTCTGCGAATCCCTATTATTAATTTAGATTAAAAAAAGAAGAAAAACTAGAAGACATCGAAATTAACTGTAGTTAATAACTTGAAATGTAAAGAAGGCTGACTTATTTCAGTAGAAAATTGTGTTTGCCTGTCAACATACAACTCTGCTGAATATCCTGTATATTATTCGAACACCCAGTAATTAAATGAAAGCTTTTCAGCTAATAACCAATTTACTGCAGGGGGCTTATAAATATATAGGATATTTTGAATATTTTGCCTTTAAATATTAAATGATTTTATAGAATATTCTAATAAATAATTTAAATAATTTAAATATACTGATTTTGTAAGATTAATAAAATTTTTTACGTTTTTAAAATAATATTATGTGTTTAATAAATATGGTTTTAAAATTAAAAAAAAAAAAAATTTGCACAGAAAATATAGAATTCAGGTATAAATAATTATAATAGTATTAGAACGTCAACCGCAAAAATAAATAAAATATATATTAATTATTTTAATAAAATAATATATTCTATTAAATAAAACGCTTATGATAAAATGTTCTGTGGATATAGAAAAAAAGTTCTTCTCAGTTCTAAAATGAAATTGTAAGTTCTTCTCCATAAAATGAAGTTAGTACAAATTGAAATTAAAACTTTGCTACTCTTAACTTTGAATATCATAGATTTCCAAAAAATATTATAATGTACTTATTTATAATATAAATCAGACAGATGTATTCCTTTTGAAATTATTCGCTTGTTGAAAGAATTAACAGTAAACAGTAAAATATCAGTTATGTTTACAAATCAGTTTAATAAACGAAGTTTCAAATTGACAAAATGTTAATCTCAGTAAAGCACTTTCTTTTATATTTCCGTGAAACGCGTTCAAAGGAAGTTTATTTATTTTACAAAAAAGTATAACATATAGCTTTTATAAGTTATAACTTTCACTATATTTTATATTTTTATTTTTAAACTAGTTCCATGTAGAGGGGCCTGATGACCGAATGTCTAACGCTCGATGCCACAGGTTTTGGGTTCCAGTCCTGGTGGTTCCATGGATGTTTGTAGTAGTTCCGAATCCCCTTTAAGCCATATTTTCCCGGTCTAATATGACAACTAACACTACACCACACCACACCACACCACATCACTGTGCCTAGAGCTGAGTTTCCCCTTTGGAAATTTAGGTGAGAAGTCTGATTGGGCTCTATGACGTTCTACAGTCATGCGTGATAGGGACCTACGACTTAAAAGTGGATTCCAAACCACTACAAATATCCATGGCCCCTGTCGGGACACGAACCCGAAACTTGTGACACTAAGTGACAAAGCGCTAGACACTCGATCATTCTTGCTCCTGTCTAATATGATTGCAGAGCATTGGGGTGTAGGGCTCACAACACTACCCAATCAAAAGAAAACACCTCTCCTGTTTCGGAATCTACCAATAAGCAGACGACTTTGGTCCCACATGGACTGTAGTTAGTTAGACAGTTCCCGCTTACACATGCTTATATTATATCATATTGTCCTGTAAATAAAAACAAATATTTTTATATTTCATCAAACTCAAACCTAATTTTAAATCCATATATGTTACTGAATGCAGATATAAATATTTTTAAAAAAAAATATTAGCCTGTTGACAGCAAAAGCCAGAGAGAAAAATATACATTTATTTTTTTTTTTTTAAAAAGCACCTAATCCATTGAATTAAAAAATAAAAAACTCAGAAACTGACAAAATGTTAATCTCACTGAAAGACTCTTCTCTCGTCTTCAATATGAGACTGCTCGTTTTAAGGAACACTTCATTAATAATCGCTCACCATTCATTAAAATAAAAATAAAATTCCCCTTTTTTGAGTGCACTGATGCAACATCAAATAGCAATTACTGATTCTTTTATACAATTTAATGATCTCTGTAACTGAAGGGACGGTTGATAGATATCATTTAATGATTTTTAAGATGAGTGTACGAAAGAAGTTGGAAAGTAATTGAAGTGTTTTTTTATCATTTATTTTTTATGCCATTCATTATGACCCCTTGTTTTTTCAAATGCATTTCCCATTTGGAAATAAATCAGACATTTCTTTTTAGTGAGCCTCTAAAAATAGCAGACTGTGTATTTCTTTAATCAAATTTGGATGAGTGGAAAAATAATGAACATTTCAAAAAGTTAATTGCTTTATGAAAGCACAGGATGTACATCCACTGCTAACTCGTAGGATTCCATCCAATGAATTAGAGATTCCATCTATTATGATTATTTTTTTAAATAAATTTATTCCCAACTAAGTACATAATGTGCTAATAAATTCATGGAATGATTCTTTTTTAAATTAAAAAAAAAAAAAAATGAATAGTTGGACGCTTTACATTTGCTTGATTAAATTATGTCTTTTACAATTTATCAAAATAAACTCATAAATAGCGGGAGTCAAAATTATTTTAAATATTTATTGTTGCATGCTTTTTTTTATTCTCAAATTATTATTTTTTTCAATTAATATTCTATAATGATACTATCTTTTATTAATTTGAAATGAAACATTTGTCTTCTTCCCTAATGTTGTTTAATAAAAAAAATGAATGACAATACATGCAAAAATGATGATAATATTTTAAAGGACGATTAATGGCATGTTAAAGATGCTTACATAATTTATTCTGAAGAGTAAAAAAAAATGTTATCAATAATAATATCTTTTAAAATGCAAGTAAGAAAAAAAAAAATGAATTTATTGCATTTTATTTTCATGTAATCTGTATAATCTGAATTTTTCTTCTATATATATATTCAACATATTATCCAACCAATAATACTTTTTCTGCTTTAAAAGATAAAATTTTTGATTATGTACGAATATAAATATCTCAAATTAAAATTTTGCAACTAGGTATACATAAACTATCATTTACATAGTTTCGTGTATTTTTTTTTTAAATTTACCACTAAATTTTATAAACAATATATAAAAATTAAATATTTATTTTGGAGCAATATTAATTTTAATTTATCAAACTTATTTATAACAACTTTTATTTATTTGAGTCTTCTTCAAAAACCAGACAGAACAATTTTTGTTAAATTAATATCCATTGAAATATGTTAATATCGCTTGAATTTTATTGTTGCAATTATTATGGGAATGATTATAAATATTAAACATTAAATTTTCAATAGTAAATACTAAATTTGTAATTTTGCTAGTCCTTTTTTATTCATTTTTGAAGTCAAAATTTGAAATTTCATTTAAAATCTAAAATTTCTAAAAATCTATTTAATTTAAAAACGTGCAATTTTCATTAATGTTATACTTGCGCCTTCGTAATTCAAACGTTCATAGTTTAGTGTGCTGAATAATTTGAGGGGTATAATGTATCCTAAAAGTGACAAAAATATTCATTTTTTTCTATTTCGTTTTCAACTGAACCACTTTTAAAATATATGTTTCAAATTCTGTAGTTATTACCATACTATTGCAACGAGTTATTCAAATGTTTTGACTAAAGTGTCGATACCGAAATTAGCATTTGTTTTGACTACATGTGATGCAGTTGCTATCACGTATGCCTAAACATATATTTCATGTAATTTTATTAATAATTGAACTGCTTAATTGCATGTCATTTTAAACATGAGTTTGTTTTTTATTCATAACACAAGGCCATTTTAATTTTTAGAACTTACTCAGCAATATAACAACTGATGATCATGCAATTCTGAATATTATCGTCTTCCTCGATAAATTTCATAAGAATGTTTTTTTTTTTACACATGAGGATTACGTTCATAACAGAATAGTAACAAAAAATGAATGAAATTAAATATATGTATATGTCTATTTGTAATAGACATAAGTTGAAAATAAATAAATTCATTAAAATCAAATATTTAAATCATAGAAAACAAAAAATAATCAAAATATGTTTAAAAATATTGTTATCTTTTGTTATTTATAAAAAAATATATTCGCCGAAGTTATTAAATATGTTTGTTTACATTAAACAGAAATATGTACTATCCTTATTCTACATCTATTATTTTCTATAAATGATAATTATGTTTTAATTGTTTTTATGATACAAGAATATAGATAAAAATATACATTTAATTATAGTATTCACTTTGTAAAAGGAACAAAAAATTACTTTTAACTATAAAACTTCTATAGTATTTCCTAAATTTAAAACAATAGAACTACAAAGTTTTGTTAAAAATACATATATAATATATTTAATAAATTTACAAAAATATGTTTAAATACGATAAATTTTTGGGTTTTTCTTCTAAAGATGAACCTTAATTTTATTTTACTATGAGATAGAAAGATATTTTTTTGAATAAAAAGCATATTTGTTTGCTTACAAATTCAAATTTATTGATTAAAATTTTATTTTTAAATTCTTTTTATTGTTTATTTCATGATATAATTCTGTGTTTATATGCTATAAAAGGTATAATACATCACAAATAACGAAATATTTTAAGAAATATTTTTTTTTTCATTCTTTGGTCCTAAAGAAAGATTTCCTAAACCATAGAATGTTGTATTTGCTTGAAAAAAAGAATAACTTGCAAACTTTTTTTGCCTCATGTTTCAAGTAATAAATTTGAGATTCCAAGCACTTCATAAACCATATAGATATATTAAAAAAGATAATATATTTTTTAGAAACTTCCACTTGACTTATATGCAATATTAAATAAAGGTTAACTTCTAACAATAAATTATTCCTGCAATACGTTAGTTTAAACCTAAATCTGGCAAGAAAAATACATTTTCATATTAATTCACTTGATAATGTGATTTATAAAGCTTTATGAAATATTTTTTATATTCCCTCCTAAGGGAATATAAATATAATTCAAAATCCTGACGAAAGAATCTTTTGTAGCTTTATTTTGTTCCCTAAAATAAATCAAATTTATACATAAATGAAAACCACATAATAAACCTGGTACTAAAAATGACTGAAAGGGGTTTTATTCCTCCAAAATATGAATAATTAAATTATGGCAAAAAATCATTAATTTAATTATTCATTATGAATTTAGAATTTTATGTTTTCCTTTAGGAATTATGCTTGAAACTTTTCATGTTTGATTCTCAAAATAAAACACAAATATTCTTTCAGGGTAAATATTATGAATAATTTTACTGAAATTTAATCTTTCGGATCATTATCTTAATGATATTATTTCTTGCTTTCATTATAGGAAATTAATCATTAGTTATTTCATCATATATTAAAAATAATTATAAAATTGAAAGCTTAAGCACTTATATTTTGCCGTTTATTTCTAATAATTTCTAAAATATTTTTTTGCAAATAATTTCTGATAATTTTCTATTTCTACTTATGACAAGAATGCTACATTTATAAAATTTATTGATCTGCTAAATAATGAAAAATGCTTTTTAAATTTTTAAAAAGAGAAAACTGTCTATTTTTAGCTGAATTTAAAATGAAAATATTTATAAATATCCTGTTTTGTAAACGTTTTATATTGCCACACATTTTTATTTCAAAAAACAAAATTATTGGTCTACTTTTTTTTTACTTAAGTTTTTTAAGTTTATTTTCTATAGATAAAAGGAAAGCTTTAGCTATAGTCAATTATTTCATTTTAATCTCTATAATAGTTATGTCTTTAAATGATTTCCTGTTTACATAAAAAATAATAGCATCATTCTGTTTAAACTTTGCTTTTGTTATAAAATTCTTTCCTACAGTAAAAGATTTAAAACATACAAGTTTATAAATTATTAGTTATTATACATCAATATACTTTAGACGATGTATCACAAATGATTATTTTGTTCTTACATTTTAAATTATAAATCAACATATCTT
>BPLR01009068.1:0-41622 GCA_021605095.1 Caerostris extrusa | reverse complement strand
GTTACGTATTGCTGATCTAAAAGGATGCATACAATGAACAGGGATTTTCGTTCCAGGAATGAAAACTTTCAAGTTGCAGTTAAAAATATCTTCTTAAAGGATTAATGGAAAGATACATTTGGCTTAAATAATTTGAAACTGAATCACCTGCTGTTTTCATAAATAGTATCTCTAGGTATAGTAAAATATAGTTATGTATATTCCCAAACTAATTTGTCCTACAAATATTGTTCAATATTTCCTGAAATCTTTAAGCCAACAAACAGAAAGATAAGGAAATTTTATTCTTTTTATGTATCTTATTTGCCCACGTTTTAACGCATAGTAAATCAAGATTCCGTATGTACGACACCCTGAAATCCTAGGATTATAAAATTATTTATTAAAAGTAATCCTAATACTCGCTAAATACTAAGATTAAAAAAAAATTAAATAACGTGCTAAAAATGATGCTAATGAGAAGAATGTATTTGTTGTGATGTTATCGAAGAGGATTAATTATCGGTATTAATTTTGTCAGCAATGCTTTTGAATTATTGGATTCACTATTTGCAAACGGTTTTTTCTTTTTTGTCAACAAGTTTTTGGATAGCACTTAAAGCAACACTCTACCAAACACGGAGAAGGATATACAATTAAAATATTTTTGCTTTAGAGTTCATAATCCAGGATAGTCTGCTATTGCAGTTTCCGCACAGTAGGTGAACATATACTAATAGTTGTTTCTAAATTTTTCTCTACCTCTTCTTTGATGCTTTCTCAACGTCCTCTCATTTTTATTAACGTCCTCCAAATGAGCTGAAGGTACTATCACTCTCCTAGGTGATTTCATTGCCCCCTAGAGTGTAACGCCTACTTTACAAACCAGTGGTGTAAAGCAAAGCTTTCGTGTAAGTTTCTGATATATCTGGCTGTACATAGAATTATTTATCGTATCCATGTGCACAGCATATATTTCTTACTATATCAATGTATGTGTACTGTTTTGATGAAATTTTAGGGGTATCTTCTGGAGTTTAATGATACGATTTCTAGTTTAATTTATCACTAGGCGATACTGTGAGGTACCGGTACCGGTACCACGAGATTCTGGTGCAAAAGCACTGATATTGTCTGTCATAAATATATAAAACCAGAAATGCTGACCAGTGAAAATATTTGGATAAACAGTGCTGGATATGTCCCCAGTGTGTATGCTCTTGGCTAGAGAAGAATTACATTGCAATCTGGGCCACGTAACAAAAGAAAAGCGAGCTGTCATCGGGAATGGAATTGATCAAGGAAGATATTTATTAGGCAACCGAACTGTATCCTTGTTCAAAAGAATGAAAAGTGAAATGCAGGTCTTTCATATCAAATTAATACTGTATCCACAGCCCCAAATGAAGCGTCACGAAAAGAAGATCTAAAAGAAGAAAACTACAAACTCAGGATAAAACAACAAAATATCCAAAAATATGTTGGAGAAAGATTTAATATTACCAAAAGGGAGAGTAGAAGATGAGAACGTAACTAAACTTATTGAAATTGATTCGAAGAAACCTATTGAACAATAAAAGTGAGGATAAATGTGCACTATTCTAGGAAATATTAAAAAGATCACGGTCTATTTGCCAGCTGCATTTGAAGAAAAAAAAAGAAAATATTAAAAGGTGTGCAAGGACTACTTCAGATTATAGTTTTAACGAACTGAATCAATCTCGTGAAAAGTAAAAAAAGATTATTGAGAAGAAGAAACATTTCTTGTATTTGTAAAGCTCTATAAATGCCTTTCTGACTATTCTTTCTAAATAGTGTCGGTAAAATGCAAGCACTCTTCAGCATGTCTCCATAGTGCTTTCATGCTGGATATGCTAAAATCAGTCTTAAGTAAATAATCTTAAGTCTTGAACTCTATAGGCGAATGTCTTTGGGCAAAAATGTAGGTGTTTGTAACAAAACATATTTATCTGAAATTTATTAAAAAGTTAAATTGATTCAAAGTGACACTTTTCTGTGTTTGTTTAAAAAACAGACTAAAATTGAAACAAAAAATTCAGATAATTTAATTAAGTTTTTCTTTTAAATGAGATTTTTTTACAATTCAGAAGATATTGAAGAAGCATAAAGCATGCTTAAGCAGCTTAAATAAAATATGATAAATTAATTTAAATTTATGAGTCTCTAACATTAAAATTGAATGATTGTATAATGTCTACGACTTATGTGTAATGCTCTATACTACCACACAATTGATAAATTATTTAATTACAACAAAGGATTTAAAAGAAGTTTGTGCATGACAAAACAGTTACTGCATATTAATCTAGAATCAAAGTGTTTTGACTAACTTAAAAGCAAAAAGATTAAATTTTTATCTACTATAGAAAGTGAAAATGAAACATCTTACTAAACCTTTAGTTATTTATTTCAAATCCTTTTAATATTCAATTTTTGCATTTGCCATTTGGATGGTTTTCAATGACGTATCCTTTCATCTATTGCATTTCAATGATATAACATTTATTAGAACATATTAAAAAAAATTTCAAAAAAAATTTTCATTAGCTTCCATTCAAATTATATTGAATTCTAACTTTTTTTTTTTTCATTAAACTTTCATATTTCATTATTATTAATTTTGCATTTTTAATTATCCTCTTTTAATTTGATGATTAAGTGCTTAATTCTTTTTTGCAAATTCTTAATGAAACTGAGCATGGGATTTCCTTACAAACCTCTTTAAATTAATTAAATAGTAAATTAAGAATTTAAGGTATTTTTATGAAGAAAGAAAAAAAAAATATTTATTCATGGTGGAAAAATATATCTAGATTTAATTAAATGTTTTATTATATGACATCTCATTTCATTAAAAACAGAAAAAAAATATTTAAATGTCAAAAATTATTAAATTAAATTTATAAAATTTATTACATAATTATTAAATTTAAAAATCGAAATTTATTTTTCTTGCTAAAAATTGGGATTATAATAAATTATTTGAAAGTTAACATAACAGCATCGTAAAAATGCATAGATATTAAAGAAAAATTTTTAAAGCTTGATTATTAACTTTTATGTTAGTTTATTAGAAAAAAGTTTATGTAGTATAAAATTAATAATTATTTTTTAAAAACAAGTCATGGAAAATAATTTTCTTACAAATTAATTTGTAAATGGTTTTTAAAATGTTTTCTTTTGTAAATAAGAAGAATTTAATGGTATAATTGCCGATTGCATTTTAATAAAGAACAATTTAATTACGTGTATTTATAAATACCTATGGTCCCCAGATATTACCCTTTTAACCTTATTAAATTGCTTAAATTAGACGTTTGATTAATCGATAAGAATTTCTCTTTTTTTTAAAAACGAATGAAATAAAAAAATCATTTTATAAGAAAAATTACAGATATTAAAGGAGTTTTAAATTTTTAAAAAAGTATTAAAATTTAAAATCGTTATTTTTATAAAATTTAAACATTATGTATGTTTAAGAAATAATAAAACAATTATGTAATTTATAAAAATTTAAGATTTTTATTATCCTAAAATTTCTTTTTTTTTTTTCGTATAATGTAATTTCATTAGCTGCTTTACTTAATTCTTTACCAAAAAAAAAATGTAATGAATTTCTGTTTAAATATTCAAGGTCCAAAAATGTTTAAGCCTTGTTAATAAAATATACAGAGATCTAAATGAAAGTCATATATTATTTCTAAAAAAAACAATTGCTTTTTTTTTTTTCCTTAAAAAATAACTTAACCTTAAAAAAATAAATGTTTTACATGTTTATTTTACTATTAATAGGCATATTAATACAGGCTTCTGGGTCTAAGAGTAATTAGTTTCAAAACGATAAAAATAGACTGTTCCTTAGCAGAATATTAAATGTACCTTTGCAAAAAATATTTAGAAGCATTTAAAAATGTACCATTAAGCATCAGTATTATTTAAACTAAGCTTTAGTAAAAGCGCAATTTTCTTTCCGCGCCATTTCGTCCTTGTCGTTCTGTTATCTTCTCTTCCCTCTTAGCAGCCGGGAGGCCAAATGGCTAGCGCTCTGGCCTCTAGTATCCCAGGTTTTAGATTCGAATCCTGCAGTGGCATGGGTGTTTGTAAATGGTTCGGAATCCACGTTAAACTGTAGGTCCCGGTCTGTTTAGCCTAAAAGTGTACACAAGATGACCGTAAAGCGACAAACCAAACCGAACTAATCTCTTCCTTCTAGTCCAGGGGTCTCCAAACTTTTTCGGTCGTGGGCCAAAAATTGAAAAAAAAAAAGTTTGGCGGGCCAAGAAAAATTTTGCTAAAATTTAAAATCAATATACTAGTATTACAATTTAAAAATGTTAATGAGCAGAATGAAATCGAAATTTCATTTTTTAAAGGCTTACTTATAGTCGAAGTGAGAACCTCACTATGAGGAATCACAAATGCTCATCTGTAAGTCTACTTCTGAAATAATTCTTTCAAGATTCATAGTTGAAAAGACTTGTTCACATATATCAGATGAAGCAAACACAACACTGATTTTCTGACGTGAGATATTGAATTTGGGAAACCTACTTCTCGATATTGATTTATAAAACATGCGAACTTTGGCTATTTAGAAACAACTGCTTGAGATGATTGTTAGATTGCAACTCAATTAATTCAACTTGCAAATCCTTTCCGATTGAAAGCTGTATGTACTTCAACTATTTCCGTCGATTTATGTTTTGTAGAAGAAAAATAGAGAAAAATAAAAGATCGTGTCATTTGAAAAAGTCATAAAAAAAATAATATTAATCAAAGTAGAAAAGGAGATGGATATATAATGTATAAATATATATTCTTTTAATTTGCCTCGAACCGGCAAATTAAAAATTCTATCCGCGGGCCGGATAGAATCTTCCGGCGGGCCGGATTTGGTCCGCGGGCCGTGGTTTGGAGACCCCTGCTCTAGTCAAAGTTCGCTGTAGAGAATATGTGACCTTCTATCAAAACATGAATGTCTTAAATACTAATTCATTTTTTCCCCGTAAACATTTCTCTTTTCTTTTGAACGTCCAGACAATTAATAGCACCAACTTATATGTTACAAATTTGGTATATTCTAATATTTAAAATTTTATGTAATTTTTAAAATGAACGATTTGATTTAATCGGCAATCCATCTGCATTTTTAAAAAAAATTAACAGCTAATTATGTTAGCAACATTTATGGCTTTTGCCTGCGTTGGAATAAATGTATCACATTCGAAATCAATATGTTTGTTGATGAAACCACAAAGAACATGAAGGGAAACTGGAATGTGAAACAAAAAAAAAAAAAGTAATAAAATGGAACAAATACAAGAAAATATAAACGATTACAGCAACGAAATCTGAGGAAATCTTATGGCTTTGGGCTAAATAGAGAGAAAAATCAATATATTGTTTCAGTCACCAATTAGGAAAATGCAAATAGTTTGAAATATTCCAATATGTCCTAAGGTACCATATAAAAGTTATTTTGAAAATAATTTTCACTTTTTTTTTCTCACTACAATTAGTAAAGAAAACAAAAACGATCAAATTAAAAAAATCTAAAATTTAATATACAATAAATATTGCATATACACTGAAGGGACAAAAGTCATGGGATACCTCTTAATATCGTGTCGGCCCTCCTTTCGCCCGGCGAAGTGAAGCAACTCGACGTGGCATGGACTCAACAAGTCGTTGGAAGTCTTCTGCAGGAATATTGAGCCTTGCTGTCTCGATAGACGTCCATAATTGTGAAAGCGTTGATGGTGCAGGATTTTGGGCACGAACAGACCTCTCGATGATGTCCCATAAATTCTCGATGGGATTCATGTCGGGCGATCTAGGTGGCCAGATCATTCGTTGGAATTGTCCAGAATGTTCTCCAAACCAATCGCGAACAGTTGTGGCCGGGTGACGTGGTGCATTGTCATCCATAAAAATCCCATCGTTGTTTGGGTACATGAAGTCCATGAATGGCTGCAAGTGATCTCCAAGTAGCTGAACATAAGCATTTCCAGTCAATGTTCGGTCCAGTCGCACCAGAGGACCAAGTGCATGCCATGAAAAACAGCCCACACCATTACGGAGCCACCACCAACTTGAACAGTGCCTTGCTGGCAGTTTGGGTACATGGCTTAGTGGGGTCTGCGCCACACTCGAACCCTACCATCAGCTCTTACCAACTGAAATCATGACTCATCGGACCAGGCCACGGTTTTCCATTCATCTAGGGACCAACCGATATGCTCACGTGTCCACGAGAGTCGCTGCAAGCGATGTCGTTCTGTCAGTAAAGGCACTCGAGTCGGTCTTCTGCTGGAATAGCCCAAGAAAGCCAAATTTCTCCGCACAGTTCTAACAGACAAGTCCCTTTGTACGTCCCACATTGATTTCTGCGGTTATTTGACGCAGTGTTGCTTTGTCTGTTAGAATTTACGACTTTTTTGCAGACGTCGCCGGTCTCGGTCGTTAAGTGCAGGCGGTCGACCACTGCGCTGTCCATGGTGGGATGTTATGCCTGAAATTTCATACTCGGCACACTCTTGACACAGTGGATCTGGGAATGTTGAATTCCCTAACGATTTCCGAAATGGCATGACCCATGCGTCTAGCTCCAACTAACATTCCGTGTTCAAAGTCTGTTAATTCCGTCTTGCGGTCATCATCACGTCAAAACCTCTTCACATGAATAACTTGAACAGAAATGAAAGTCTCTGCGAAAGCACTGCGCATTTATACCTGTTCTACGCGATGCTACTGCCATCTGAAAATTTGCATATTGCTATCCCATGACTTTTGTCACTTCAATGTATATCTATTGTGGTAGATATATTGTAGTATTAACTATATTGTAATATTCTGTGCTTTCTATATATAGTATCTTCATAGTATCTTCTCATAGGAATATAGTATCTTCATAGTGTGTATATAGTATCTTCATAGGAATATGTTTCTTCTTACTCCATTGGCGCAACAGCCCTATGGTGGGTCAAGGTTCTCTGACTACTGGCAGATTTCGAGACAGGGGACGTTTCCATTTTTACGAGATAGGGTTGTAAGTCATCTGAATATGTTTTGTCCCTCTTATTATTTTTAAAACTAAAATTTTATTAATCAAGACCTGACTTTGGGATATGGCAAAGAGTTGTCAAATTTAAGATTCAATATAAAAGTGGGTTTTTGGTATGATTCTTCTTCATTGGCGCAACAGCTCTATGATGGGTCAAGGCCGTCTGCTGACTGGCAGATTTCAAGAGTAGACATTTTGTTTTTATGGGGTAGGTTTGTTAATGGGGTAAAAATGCCCAATGGGATGAAAAAATTTCAGAGTGGATGGGTAAATTGAACCCTCATAACTCTGTTTTCCAAGCAGAGCTAATAGCCAACCGCGAAGCAATTCGACATGTATCCACAACAAGAGAACATGTAAAAATATGGTTCAATAGCCTCTCGGACTACTAACCATTTTAAATATTTTTTACATCTCATCCACTCACAAAGGGAAATTCAGTGTTCTTTCACTGAATAAACTGATAAAATTGGGATGGATAAAAGCACATATTGACATCTCGGCAATGAAACCGCTGATGACCTTGCCAAGCAAGACTTATCAAATGGCCAGTGGGTTCAAATAAAAGTCCCCAGAATTGAAAGGCTTTTTAAATAATTACCTCCTTTCTAAATGGCAAAAACAGTGGGATGAAGGATTAACGGGTTGACCTGTTTATAAAATTATTAAAAAAGTGTCGGCATATTCTGCTGGATGGACAAGAGAGAAAACCATGTGTTTTTACAGGCCATGGTCCATTTCCGTCTTACCTACAACGATTCCATCTGACAGACACAAGCTATTGTTCTTGTGGAGATGTGGGGTAACCCTCTTCACTATTCTATCTCCCTGTCCGCATACTTTATCATGGCATATGAAGAATCCTTCCAAAGAGAATACTATTCAGTGGAAGATTAACATCTTAAAAATGCAAAGGGTCTCGACTCAAAATTCGAAACATGATAAACTTTATTTCTGAAAATCAAACCTTAATTATCCCGGACAAAGTATCAAGCAATCTTTTTTGTATACAAATCTTAAAACAATCTTTAGTAACACACTTCCTTTTATTAATTTTGTTTTCCTTACTCTGTGCATGTGAATGTATTTAATAAACAGGGTAATCCTGTTTTTATAAAACAATTGACATGTGTTTACCATCTCGTGTGTGTATACTTATAATTTTGCTTCTTACAAAGATTTAAGTGTGTGTATATATATTTTTGAGTGTATATTTAAAAAGTAATTTTTACTTTTAAATAATCTAAGTGTATGCATATATTGTGTTAGAATATTTTAGGTAATTCGCTGTATAAAATAATTTATGATTGGGAATTATGTAAGATAATTAGCTTTATAAAATAATATGCTAATAATAAAATAATATGCTTAAAATAATTGTGTATATATTTAAGGTTACATAACCGTACTATGTGTTGCATATTTAAATGATTTGTTTTACAAAACAATTTATGCTTGTGTATGTATCAAAGGAAATTTTATATTATAATGTATATAATTTTAAGTAGGTGCATGAGCATATTTCTAGGGCGCACTAAATTTGAAACAGTTCGTTTAGATCGGACCAAATTGCAAATCAAAAAAAATTTTTATGTGAATACTATTTTTCTAGTTATATACTTACCATATTTATCTCTTATATAATATCTCCTGCCTTTTTATTACCCTTGTCCACTGTATTACATTGCTTTTTAAATTTTTTCTCTAATATCTTACCTAACGTTTTTTAAATAATTTCGCATTTCATATTTCATCCTTTTTCAATTTTTTTAAAATTTTTGATATTTAGTTCTGTTCTTGTATGAATTTTCCCATTGTTCAGCTTCTGTACCTCCAAAAAGTAATTTATGGAAATTTTTCCGCCCCCATCTTGCGTCCGTTCATTCCACCCACATCATTCCCAAACTGTAAAAGGGGCAACTCAGCTCTAGGCACAGTGATGTGGTGTAGTAGTAGTAGTAGTAGTAGCCCTACGCTCAAAGATCTACAGTCGTATTAAGTCGGTACCTGCGTTTTAAAGCGGAAGCCGAGCAATGTGGAAACCTGTGGCACTGAGCATCAGACCGCCATCACTGACCATTATGCCCCTTTTGGTATGATTGGTTTGAACAAATTATGTTTTGGGCTTGGTTTGTCTCTCTACGGTCATTTTGTGCACACTTTAAGTTAATTAGACCGGGTCCTGCAGTTTAACTTGAATTTCAAACTTCTAACAAACATACATATCTCCACCAGATTCGAATCTGAAGTCTGTGAAACTAAAGACCATAACGGCAGCTAATTGGCCATCTGGCCGCTGAACAAACCATTTTGAGATAGATTGTAACAGATCCATACTTTTTTTAGTAAAGAAACTTTTTGAAACCCGGCAAAGCCCAATGCTTATTGTCTGTGCCGAGAATGTGCACGATAAAAAATACACTGAAATGTCTTTTTAACTTGACTTGAAAAAGTATGAATCAGATTGAGAACAATCAGAAAGCAAACAATCAGAATTCACTTTTGGAGTATTTTGGCACTCATTCCGAATTATGTGGGTATAGTGGCTCACCCTTCTACCTCACCCTAGAGATGAAGATCCGTAAGTAGAGATGAATCTTCTACATATCTGATATTGCAATGCCGCATATTTTCTGACCATCTGTTAAAACACCTTTTTGTACGAATAATTGAAAATATAAAGTTTTATTAATAGGCATTAATTGATTTTAAATACGCAAGTGTAAAAATTATTTACTTTGTTGGCTAACAGGCTAACATTTTTTTTTTTTACATCCCGCTGAAACTATAAAAATTTCCTATTCATTTTACATTAAAGACAATAGTTTATTTAAAGCGTAGTTTATTAAGAGTTTAAAGAGTCAACATAATAGCATTCATTAACTGAAAAGCTTAAAAGTTTTATAAAAAAATCATTATTAAAGTACTTAACAGCATTTGTAAGCTTCATTCAAAAATGGGTATTTTTATTATAATATTCTTGGGATTAGACAATAAAAAAAAAAAATTCTCGCTGCTCACCTAATTACCTAATTCCTCAATAAAGATAGCGCAGTCTCCTGTGAATTGGGT
The DNA here is from genome assembly GCA_021605095.1 of Caerostris extrusa. Classification (NCBI taxonomy): domain Eukaryota; kingdom Metazoa; phylum Arthropoda; class Arachnida; order Araneae; family Araneidae; genus Caerostris; species Caerostris extrusa. Next base: position 31,487 of record BPLR01009068.1, on the reverse strand, counting down.
TTAAAAAGCGTAAAGCACTTACTTTTATTTAATTTAGTGCTCTATATGCCTTCGCATTAGATACAGTAAATTAGTTTCAATTGTTGTCACACACCAGTGGCCCCTCTCCTATTTTAATTCTGAATGTGACGAGCAGTTTGTGTAGGGTGAGGATGCGCTGAAAAATATCACAATGAAAAAAAAATTGTTTTCATCAAATTAAAAATATATATATATTATGCTTTAAACTTTGAATAGCTTTAGCTGCAGCATTCAACTTTTATCAGTTTTAAGACTTTAATAAATATGTTATAAAAGCTTCATTCGTTAGATAAACTGGTCTTTTAACTTAGTGTAAATAATTGCTGTCAAGAAATTATTGGGGAAAAAAGAGATTTGATGGCGTTATAAACACGTATTTAAAAGAGTTGCACAGTTCTTAATGTGTAGTAAAAAGATTAGATTTCTTTTTTATAACCATCAAAATAATGATAACTTGCGTCATTTTATTGCTGTATTAAAACCGATAAACTCCATTAAATAAAGTTACATTGAAAATTATTAAATTAATCATTTATTATATTAAATTTAAAAATTTCAATCCGTTTTAAATCAGCAATGTTTTTAAATTATCGTGATTCACTATTTGCAAGCCGGTTTTTCTCTTTTTTGTCAACAAATTTGAGACCATACTAAAGCTATCTAGCCGCTGAACAAATTATGTTGGAATAGATTCCTAACAGATGCATGCTACTTTTTAATGTAATTAAACTTGGTTCAAAAAACTCACAAAGCCGATTGCTTCCTTTTGTTTGGGTCGAAAATGTGCACTAAAAAAATACACCAGAAATATCTTTTAATTGGGCTTGAAAGTGTGAAAATGAAAGTGCAAACAACTATATGTCCCTTTTTTTTTCTTTTTTTTTTTTTTTTTTCGGTTTTTTTGTTGCTCATTCAAATTATCTGGGCATGGTATAACTATCGTTTTTAATCTTCCACCTGACTTGTAACCCTAAGTAGAAATGAATCTTTACATGTCTATTGTAGTGTAAATATTTTCATGGCAAAGTGATAAACATTGAAAGAAAACTATTTGTATTAATAATTGAAAATGTAAAAGTTTTATTAATAATACATTAATTGATTTTAAATACGCAAGTGTAAAAATATATTTAAAAGCAACAGCAATTTTGTTGCTAACAGGCAAACAATTTTTTTTACATCTTGCTCAAAATTTAAAAATTTCTGTTCATTTTACATTAAAAACAATAGTTTATTTAAAATACAGTTTATTAAGAGTTTAAAGTTACTGTCGAACAAAATAGAATCCATTAACTGAAAAGCTTAAAAGTTTCATAAAAAAAAATGATAATTAAAGTACTTTAACAGCATTTGTAAGCGTCATTTCAAAATGGATTTTTTTTTATAATAATATTTTGGGATTAGGCAATAAAAAAATTTCTCGCTGCTTACCTAATTACCTAATTCCTCAATAAAGATAGCGCAGTCTCCTGTGAATTGGGTTTAAAAAAGCGTAAAGCACTTACTTTTACTTAAGAGATAATTTAATGCTCTATACGCCTTCGCATTAGATACAGTAAATTAGTTTCAATTGTTGTCACACACCAGTGGCCCCTCTCGTATTTTAAACTCTGAATGCGACGAGCAGTTTGTGTAGGGCAGAGGATGCGTTGAATAAAATATCACGATGAAGGAAAAAAAGTTGTTTTCATCAAATTGAAAAAAAAAATATATATTACCTTTAAAATTTGAAGAGCTTTAGCTGCAGCATTCTACTTTTGTCAGTTTTAAGACTTTAATAAATATGTTATAAAAGCTTCATTCGTTAGATAAACTGGTCTTTTAACATGGTGTAATATTTGCAGTCAAGAAATTATTGGGAAAAAAAAAAAGATTTGATGATGTTATAAACACGTATTTAAAAGAGTTGCATCGTCTTTAATGTGTAGTAAAAGATCAGCTTTTCTTTATAGCCATCAAAATAATGATAACTAACGTCATTTTATTGCTGTACGAAAAGGGATAAAATCCATTACATAAAGTTGCATTGAAAATTATTAAATTAAACATTTATTACTTTAAATTACTAAATTTCAACCAGCTTCACTCCATATAAGTGTAGTTTCGATTTTATTTTTCAATAAAAGAGTTTTTTTTAATTTCTTTATGTTAATAATAATATGATTGGGTACAACTATAGTATTTTTTACATTTGGTTATATTAAAGATTGTATTAAAATCTAAAGATGAAGACCAAGATTTTTATATTATTTTTAATGCTACTACTTTCTGAATTAAAAATATCACCTATAAAATGTGCAATGATCTTTTCATTGCCAATATTTTAAAATAAAATAACATGCATTGACTTTGCTCATTCAGTACGCAATTATAGCGTCATTATATTACTTCACTCATCATTTGATTTAATGAACTGTAGATTTTTATGTCCATGTCATTTCATATCTAAAATACAGATCTTTTAGTAAGTACTAAAAATTTTAAAATAAAAATAATATTATTTCATTAAAAAATGAAATTCCTTTTTACAAGAAGCAAATAAAAGCCTATAACTTTGAAAATGTAACCGAATTGCTTCCTATAATATTTTTTGAAACGCCACACTTTAAGCATTACCTTACAGACTGGGAAGTACAACAGGGACATCAGTTATTGCTGAAACGCTTACAGAAGTTTTTAGCGTGCTTTTGTTGCAGAGCAACTGTGTCCCTTGCTGTTAGACATATTCCCCTGTAGAATCTGTAGAGACCTTCTCAATTTGGGTTTGGACTAGAGAGAGAGAAAATTGACGCGTTTTGGTTAATGTGAGTCGGTCGTGCCATGGTTCCATGTAGAGAATGCTACTGATATTTTTTGTTTTGGGTTTTTTTTTTTTGGGGGGTTGTAAATAACGTACATTATCATTTATGTTGCATAATAAATGTTTTGTTTACCATACTAAGCTGTGGTTGAATGTTTGGTTTATGACACACTCTACGTTGCACATTAGTGTGATGATTACAGTGTCTTTTAATAGGGTGATAAATCAAATTTGGTTAATTCAGTGACGTATTTCAACAACACAATTTACATAGCAAACGCATTATTTAATGAACCTTCTGCTCATTAAAATTCACTCTTTGTTTTACAATGTAGAATTTATTTATAAAAAAACTTCTTCACTTCCATTTACTATTACATTTAAATTATCTATTTAATTCTTAAATCTGGATAGAATTAACAAATGGATTTTTTAGTGTACTTAACATATTTTAAAGATTTTTTTTTAGATATGCTAACCCTCTCACAGACATAAATGTGACATTTGGCAAGGAAAAAGCTTTTTCCGCGAGAAGAAAGGAGAAAAACGACAGAACGAGACGACTGATATGAAAAAGACGTGACTCGTAACAAGATGACGTTTCTAACAGAGAAGAGACAAATAAAGATTTACAGTAAAATGCATTGTTTCTAATCTTGCTTATTTTTAAAATTAAAAAGATACAAATTTGAAACTATTATTTTTCTTTGTGTTGAATAATCCTAGTTATTAACGTTGGAATACCATTTATTATATTAAATGGGGGACGTGTAGTAGGGGTAGTAGTAGTAGTAGTAGCGGTAGAATTGTTTGTGTTACTATTTATTATTGAGTTGAGTAACTATTTCATTGCTATAACTTCCACTACTATACTATTATAAATAAAATTAGTATCTGATTATGAAGCTAAACGATGTCCCACATATTTAAAAACCTTCGAAATCCGCTTCTACCAATAAAATAAATCATTCATGAACTCTTATTTATATCTGCTGATAATCGAGGCAATAGAAATAGATTGAGAAACTTTGAAAACTTTGCCAACTTGAATGCAATCTGCTTTGTGTCGAAATAGTATGTGAAAACTATTATGATGCCTTAGCAGATTTTTCAATTATTTTAAACCAACAACTAAGCGAACATAGCTCTGACTCAAACCCATCCTTATTTTCATAACACCGAAGTGATAGTAGTGCAAAGTTCGCATGCCCAAAAATTAAGTTTTCTCCATCACACTTTAAAGAAGAACCATGAAATCGACTCCCTCAGGAGAAACAAATCCCCCTCCCTTTCAACAGGAAACGCTTCATTTGCAAGATCCATTTTTAAAGAGGACTGATGATTATTATAAACCATCGCTTTGGTGGAAAACGTAAACTTTGCAAATAGAAATTTGAAAGCGTCAGGCTTTCAATTATTGTTTTCATTTGTCTCTGAAGGACATGACTGAAACAATCCGCGTGTTTAACGGATTTGATAATTTTCAGATTGAGGAATATTTAAATGGAACAGACGTTTTGCATTCTATGGTGTTGTTGCAGATCAACAAAACAGTAGCTAATCGGAGTAAGTTAATTTTTCCAGAGTTTGAAGTAATTTTTTTTTTTTTTTTCCTTTTGAAGTTTTGAAAGCGCATTTAATTGAAAAATTTAGAAACAAAGTGAGTTCAATATAGGTTCATAAATTGTTAAATGAATTAATTTACAGCCAAATGAATTTCTTTTTGAATATCTTATGGCGATGCGTGGTAAAGTAGAAAATTTTTCTAATATTAAAAACTGAAGAAAATTGACTGAAAGAACTGGCATTTTTTTTTTTTTCTTTTTGTCCAAACTTTGAATTGTTAGATGTCTCAATTTTGCATATTTTGATTTTTTCGCAGCCGGTGAATCTCTAACTATTTGGGTAGATGAGCATAACAATAATGTTTTTAAAAGGTAAAAAGAAACCGTTAACGACAGTTTGGTGAATTTGAATGACATATTAGAACCACCAGTGACTCTTGAACATTGTTTTCTCTTCTTTCTTACTTTTAGTATTTTTTAGATGATTTCCTTTGACAGAAGGAACTGTCCTGTCCCTTTTCCAAGTGTGATATTTGGTAGTGTAAAGCTTATACCACGAGAAGAAAGGTTGAACGAGACTAGAGAAGTAAGACTGATACGAAAAAGACGTGATTCCTGAAGGCTGACGGTTTTTGAGAGACAAGAGACGAATGAGGAGTTTCAACGTCAATTTTGCTTTTTTTTTTTTTTTTTTTTTAATTTTAAAACTAAAATGTTGTAAGAATTATTTTTTTTTTTTTTTTTTATTTGAATGAACGTAGTTATTAATGATGGCATATCAATTCTTATATTAGATAAATTATGTTCTTCGGAATCTTTTAACTGAATTATGCAGAACCTGATTTAGATTACTAAAAATACTAATAAGGTTTGGCGTTGGTTGTATCAGAAAAATATTGCTGATTCGATTCTTCTTGTCGTTTAACTATTAACTTAAAAGTGATAGGCACAAACAAGTTTTAGCAATATCCATCAGAATATGTTGTCTGCCTATGGGTCATAAGTTTGTAAATAGAAGCAATTTCCGTTTAGATTTTCAGAAGAAAATTGTCTTCACGATAACAGGCAAGCAAACTCAACGAAGCAGTGTCTTTTATAGAGCTACTGGAAAATTTGAAGATTTATAAATAAATTATTGTTGTGAACATAAAAGGGCCTAATGGCTGAGTGGCTGGCGGTCGGTGTCACTGGTTTTGAGATCGATACTCTGTGGTTGCATGGATTTTTGTAATGGTTCAGACTCTATTTTAAACCGTAGGTGCTGGTCTAATATGACTGTAGAGCGTTGACTGTATGACTGTAGCTCTACCCCGTCAAAAAAGATCCGCCAGTTGGCATACGACCTTGGCCTGCCATGGGGTTGTTGCGCCAATGAAATAGAAGAATGGGCATAAAAAGCTTTTCGAATGCCAGGTACATTTAGCTGACCCTTCGCTACAAGAATACGTGTATTTACTAGATTCACCGTCACCCAGGGTGCATCTCTAAGTATGAAATTAAGGGATTCGAACATACCGTTCGTACATATATTCTTTCCTCCTGTTTGAAACTAAACGAAAATGCAGTCCAGCTTAGATATTTATTTCGCATATCTTTGCATTTTGTTAAGCTTTATTTACTTGATTTCCTTATATCTGAAGGAAAATACTTTTTCCACAATTGTCCAGAACTAAAAATATATATGTTCCCTAAATACACTCATGTCCATAAATTAAGGATAATGAAGTTCAGGTAAAGAAAGAGACAGAAGCAAAACAAATTTGACTTATTTGTAAAGTCTATTTATTAAACAAAAGGTAAAAGAGCAAAAAAGATGCTATATGTTTGACATAATTAATAAAAATTGAGATTTTTAATCCCTGAAGCAAATTTCAAAAAAGAACCTATTTACAAAAAACAGTATAACAGGGTTAGTATGATGGTTAATATGGAGTATGTCTCCCGGACGATGCAATACAGGCCTTACAACGCCTAGGCATGCTGAGTATGAAATTGTCAATCTGATCTTGGGGAATATTACACCACTCATCAAGCAATGCCCTCCGAAGTTCCGGTTGACAGGTGGGAGGGGGTTGACGGGCTGCAATTCGTCGGCCAAGCATATCCCACACATGCTCTATTGGATTCAAGTCCGCTGAGTATGCTGGCCAATCCATACGGGTGATATCCTCCAATTGAAGGCATTCGTCTTCAATGTTTGCACGGTGAGGACGGGCGTTGTCATCCATAAACAGAAATTCAGCACTCATGGCGCCCCGAAACAAACGTACATGTTGTTCCAGAATGACATCCCGATAGATGTGGCCTGTCATCGTTACACTCTGAACATGCAGGTCAGTTCTGGAACCAAGAATAATTCCTCCCCAAATGAGCCATCCTGCACCACCGTAACGGTGTCGTTCAATGGTGTTCTCTTGGTGGTAACGGGTACCTGGCGCTCTCCATATGAAAGTCCGGCGAGAATCAGACTGCAAACTAAACCTGGACTCGTCGGAAAACATCACACAGACCACTGTTGCGATGTCCACAATGCATGATCTCTACTGTAGGTTAATCGCAGGCGACAGTGAGTTGCGGTAAGTGGAACACATCTGACAGGCCTACGAGCATATAGACCAATGTGCCCTAACCGTCTGTACACGGTTTGCCTTGAAACTGTCGTACCGGTAGCTGAAGAGAGCTGACGAGACAGGTCTGATGCTCTGCGCCGTCTGTTTCTTTTGGCAGTAACTGCTAAATACCGGTCCTCATTCGGCGTTGTAACTCGTTGGCGACCTGTGCTGTAACATCTACTCACATTACCATCATCTTGGAATCGTTGCCAAAGCCTGGAGATGACACTCTGGGATTCCAAGTTCCTCGGATACTTCCAGCTGGGTACGTCCACATTCCAGTCGTCCGATAATTCTACCACGTAAAAAATCATCCAAATGCTTCCTTTGTGCCATAACTATGCGGTTATTGCACTGAAAGGCTTTTAAAAGCGCTTGTGAACAATTTTACTTCTTTGTCACCATTCCTTATATACCTCTCTCTTACACTTTCGTCATTGTGACGTACTATCCTCGCCATCTGGTGGTTTCCTGTAATTTGCATATTCTTCTTGAAGATGTGTGTGATAATTCTACAGGTGAAATTTTTATTTTAGAGTTCAATTTCTGTGTGATTCTGAATTATCCTTAATTTATGGGCATGTGTGTATATCACAAAGGGAAATGCGATTTCAAGAAGTGTATAAAATAAAGTAATGAAGTGTCCTTCTATGCCCCCATATAGTATTAGAAATCACTGCATGTACATTTTGTAATACTTTTCATAAGTTCATAGAAGCCTCAATCTGCATTTCCTTCCAAATCAGTATTTCAAAGGGTTCCGCAATCTTTGAAGCATCCATGTTTCGCCACTGCTGAAGAATTACGAAAGCAGCATTCAAAGAAACGCAAATTTACATTCCTTTCAACGTTTCTCTGGGCTAATGGATTTGCTCCTCCATTTCTGCACTCTGGAAGGTCACAAGACCATCCACTTTATCCAAGATCAGGAGTTAATGACTATTTAAATGGATGTTGGACTCTGTTCATTTTAGAATTGATTCGAAAAATCAAAACAAAGCCAACTTCGATAAAAATTTATTACATTTTTCCAAATACTACTATTGTAGAGATTATTAACTGGCTATAATTGATATTTAATTTCCGCTATTAGAAAGTTTATTTCACATAATGCATTTAAATTTATGTGATCCTTATTGGTGGTTTCCTCCATTTTAAAAACAAAAACACTGAAAAATACATTTATTAAAATAGTTTATTTGAATCTATTTCAAAAATTAAAGTAAAAGTAATATCATTTTTAGAGATGTGGTTCATTACTTTAAATAATTTCCCCAATTTTTTTAGAAAGAGAATACTACCTACAAGAAAATGTTTCAAGAAAATGTTTACAAGAAATGTTTCTTTCGAAAATAAACTTATATTTTCTATGTGAATTTTTCAAATAATAATTATTAAATTAATAATTCAGATTTAAAATGTGAATGCCTATTCATCTGACAACTCTACATCCAAAATTTGGGAATGATCTGATTGATATGTGTTATATTAGAAGCTTTTACGTTATATTTTCTATTTCTATCTTGGACAATCACACACAAACACAAAAAAAAAATATATCTGTCCCAAATATCAAAGACATATTCTAATAAAAAAGAAGAGAAACCTTATTTGAAATTTTCAAATAAAATTGCTTGTTTATTGAATTTTCCACAAGACTTGATTTTGTCATTCACATTTTCTTGGAAAATACAGCAAAACGAAGAGGACTTGTTTGTTTTTTCGACTTCTTTACAAATTGAGGACGACGCCTTTTTGATAAACTGGAAAATTTCGAGAAACGTTTAAAAAGAATTTCTATTGATAAAAACATCATTAAAAATAAATCTATAGGATAAAACAAATTCCATTAACAAGAAATAATCCGAAAATTTTTTTAAATGATTCTTTGATTCCATGAAAAATAGTGCAAAAGTGGTAAAAAAATTCAGAAAAATATGTTATTATAAAATGAACTCCAATCAGTAAAGAACAAATTTAAATATCCAGCATTTTAAAAATAGAAATATAAAAAAATTGATGAAAAATCATAATAAAATATTTTTAAAAAAAAAGGCTACACATTTATAAAATTTTTCAATATTCATCATAAAAAGGAAAAAGAAGTGCAATGAATTAGATTTGTGTAGAAAGTAAATTAAAAAAAAAAAGCTAAGAAAGAAAGAAGATAAGAAAGGAGATAAGAGAGAAAAAGATAGAAAGCTTTTCGTGTTCCTATTTTTGATTCATCTCCCCACTATCTGAGTCAGCACGATTATTCAAAATATATCACGAGATATCAAAACAACATCGAGATTCAAAATGAAACTTCGAGCTACATGAAGATCATGTGTTTTATCTAGTCTGTTGATATCTATTATAAATGTAATATAAATATTTTATTCCAAAATAATGACAGTATAGTGACATTCATTATATAAACATCTGAATACCTTATTATTTCGATGGCGTTAATTTTTCTAAGTGTTAACAAGTAAAGAGCATTTTTTTTTTTTTTGCTTAATTTTTTGTATATAAGACAACATTAAGTTTTACAAAAACATTTTAATTGTATTTATTCTAATAAATAATTTTACTGCTTGCAGGAAAAACATATCCTAATTTTAAAATTCAGTTCGTACACGGAGAATTGCTCATTAGTAACGAAATTCTTTACAAAGGTGCATTATTAACAGTCAGAACTGTATTTTTGCAAAGTATTTGAAGTCTATTTAAGCGAGAAGAATAAATTATATTGAAATATAAAATTGCATATAAATATTATATTATGCTTTAACTAAAAATGCTTAATTTAAGCTTATGCTTTAATTTAAAAGCTTTCCATTCTTAAAAAGAAGTATACTTTAATTCTTAACAAATAGTATCATCTATTATTATTATGACTAACGAACATGGTGAATTATAATGGTAAATACAATACATATACATATACATAGCGTTACATTTACTGATTAATAATAAATATTTCTGTGTGTCAAGCATAACAACTTTCATATATAAAAATTTTTAATTAATATAAAAAAGAAAAAAACCTTTTTATATTAATGTATACATAATTTCATTAATTGGAATATTTTTAATGCATTCAATTATGGTGTTCAATCTATAATATTTTTTTTTTCCAATGCAGCTGGCAAACAGATATGGACGTCTTGGATGCCTTAAAAAGCGCTGCACAGGCATACTCACTTTGCATTACCCAGGGGGTGCGTGTAACTTGAAGATAAGCCACGAACGCGGAGTAACAATGCCTTCGTAAACCTCTACGATCATATATTAGACCAGGACCTACGGTTTAAAGTGGATTCGAACCACTACACACATCCATGGCACCGCCAGGACTCGAACCGAAACCTGTGGTAACGAGCGCCAGAGCGCTCTACAGGCCCTGTTTAATCTATAATATTTAAGTAGATATAATAAATTATCGATTTTTGATTCAGTACGATTGAAAGTTTTTTTTTAAATGTATTACATTGTAGTAGTTTATTCCTTCTTAAGGAAGGATTATTCTTATGGAATTTATATTTATTTAAATTTATTTAGATAATTTTTCTTGGTCAATTAAATTATAATAAAAAAATTGTTGTTTTTTTTATCAATTTTTATAACAAGTAATTACTGAAAAATATCTGTAACATTTCATGGTGACTTAAGTGCACGTAATCCTGGATGTTTGAAATATATATCTGTATTTATAAAATTAGATGAATATGATAAAATGGTTGAAATTTTGTTGCTGATACCTTTTAACAAGTTTTAAAAGATAAGAAGAAAGTCAAGTATGCTAAGTTTCAGGAAAAAAAAATTTTTTTTTGTTCTAATGTAGCTGGCAAACACTTAGACAGCTGGGTCTTGTATGCCTTAAGGCAAGCGCTGCACCGACATTACTCACTTTGCATTACCCAAGGGGCGCGTGTAACTTGAAGATAAGCCACGGACGCGGAGTAACAATACCCCCGTAACGCTCTACGATCCTATTAGGACCGGGACCTACGGTTTAAAGTGGATTTCCGAACCACTACAAGATCCACTACAAGAACCGCCGGGACTTGAACCCGAAACCTGTGGTATCGAGCGCCAGAGCGCTAGTATAGGCCCTGTTTAAACTATAATATTTAAGTAGAAATAATAAATTATTGATTTTTGATTCAGTACTTGAAAAGTTTTTTTTTTAAATGTATTACATTGTAGTAGTTTATTCCTTCTTAAAAGATTATTCTTATGGAATTTATATTTTTATATTCATTTAGATAATTTTTCTTTATCAATTAAATTATAAAAAAATTGTTGTTGTTTTTTTTTTATCAATTTTATAACATCTGAAAATATTATGGTGACTTAAGTGCACCTAATCCTGTGATTTTATATATCTGTATTTATAAAATTAGATGAATGTGATAAAATAACGATGAAATTTTGTTGCTGATACCTTTTTAACAAGTTTTAAAAGATAAGAAGAACGTCAAGTATGCTAAGTTTCAGGCTAATGCAGCTTGAAACACTTAGACAGCTGTCTTGGATTCCTTAAGGCAAACGCTGCACAGACGTTACTCACTTTGCATTACCCAGGGGGCGCGTGTAACTTGAAGATAAGCCACGGACGCGGAGTAACAATACCCCCGCAACGCTCTACGATCCTATTAGGACCGGGACCTACGGTTTAAAGTGGATTCCGAACCACTTACACACACCTCACCTATGGCACCGCCGGGACTCGAACCCGAAACCTGTGGTACCGAGCGCCAGAGCGCTAGCCACTCGGCCACTCAGGCCTCAGGAAAGAATATATCTTGGGAAATTAAACGCAGGAAACTTTTAAATCGTTAAGATTTAAATTGATGAAAGTCAGCAAAGAATCCAGATGTCCTATTAAAGTTCGCTAACTAAATCAATTATAGATTGGTTTATATATCATATAATAAGTAAAATTATGTTTAACAAGATAACGAAGCTTAAAACTTTAAAACGGCTATTGTCAATAATTAGATGCTACAATCTAAATAGTATATATATAAATTATTATATTAAAGAAAGATAAGAAATTCTTATTAAAACAATAAATATATAATTTTTACATTAGTTTAGATTTCATCCATGTTTATCGAAATATATATGTGACTTTAATTGCCTTCAACTTTCTAAAGAGCTGAAATAATATTGATTTTCAAATTGTGTTTCTTAACTTAAAAATTTATCTCGTATTGGTGTCGGTAAAATAGATGACTCGATTCGTTGTATGTTATGGCATGTTTTGTATTTTTATATTTACCTATGTATATGTATTTAAATTTTTCCTATTTTTATTTTGTTGCTTGTATACATAAACTCTAGCAAACTTTTTATTTTTAATTTTTTTTAAAGAAAAAAAACAATACTTGAGTTTTTTTAAGCATCACACTTATTTATGTTGTTTTAACAGCACCTTTGAATTTCTTTAAACTATGCATTCTAGAATTATTTGTGTCATCTAATAATTTCTTGCAGATAAGCACTCATGTCCATAAATTAAGGATAATGAAGTTCAGGACCTTGACTTTTTGTAAAGTCTATTTATTAAACAAAAGGTAAAGAGCAAAAAAAGATGCTATATGTTTGACATAATTAATAAAAATTGGATTTTTACTCCCTGAGCAAATTTCAAAAAGAACCTATTTACAAAAACAGTATAACAGGGTTAGTATGATGGTTAATAGAGTATGTCTCCCGGACGATGCAATACAGGCCTTACAACGCCTAGGCATGGTGAGTATCAAATTATCAATCTGATCTTGGGAAAATTATCAATCTGATCTTGGGTGGAAGGAGTTGACGGCTGCAATTCGTCGGCCAAGCATATCCCGCACATGCTCTATTGATTCAAGTCCGGTGAGTATGTTACCAATCCATACGGGTGATATCCTCCAATTGAAGGCATTTGTCTACAATGTTTGCAATTATGAGGACGGGCGTTGTCATCCATAAAAAGAAATTCAGCACCCATGGCGCCCCGAAAGAAACGACATGTTGTTCCAGAATGACATCCCGATAGATGTGGGCTGTCGTCGTTACACTCTGAACATGTAGGTCGTTCTGGAATCGAGAATAATTCCTCCCCAAACGAGCCATCCTGCACCACCGTAACGGTGTCGTTCAATAGTGTTTTTGGTGGTAACGGGTACCTGGCGCTTAAAAACATATAAAGTCCGGCGAGAATTTTTACACAAGTTTACCTGACTCGTCGGAAAACATCATGTTTACCAGACCACTGTTGCGTACAATGCATCCTCTCTACTCCAGGCTCCGTCTGTTTCTTTTGGCAGTAACTGCTAAATGGTCCTCATTCGGCGTTGTAACCTCGAGGGCGACCTGTGCTGTAACATAAAATTACCATCATCTTGGAATCGTTAGCCAAAGCCTGGAGATGACACTCTGACGATTCCATGTTCCTCGGATACTTTTTGGGTGCCCATTTTTTCCGATAATTCTACCACGTAAAAATCATCCAAATGCTTTTCCTTTGTGCCATAATTATTTATTTTGTTTAAAGCGCTTGTGAACAATTTTACTTTTTGCCACCATTCCTTATATACCCCTTTTACACTCGTCATTGTGACGTACAATACTTGAGCCCTTGGTGGTTTCACTGTAATTTATGTTCTTTTAGCAGATGTTTGAAATTCTTTAGGTGAAACTTTTATTTTAGAGTTCAATTTCTGTGTGATTCTGAATTATCCTTAATTTATGCACATGAGTGTAGATGAAGTTACATTGCTATTTAAAAACTTTTGAATCCTACAAGAACTAAGGATATGAAAACTTATACTATTGTATAAATCCAGTTTTTTTAATAAATTATATATATATATATAGTACAAGTTAGGGAAGTATATGTCTGTGCTCTTGAATCAGTGTAGTACATGTCTACAAACTAAATTATTTCACAACGTACAAACGCGATGTTTAATTGCCACATTTATTAAAATTGCAAAGACAGCTCTGCACAACGGCAACACGTAACACACAAAACACAATTATATAACAAATATTTACGAAATCATCTTAAGGCTTGTTCTCTTGTTGCTTTTCATATTGCCGGGGACTCTTCACTCGATTCTGCACATTCCCTCTTTTCTTTGTCCCTTTCCAAAAAAAAACCCGTGCAAAATCCAAAATTTCTTCCCCGTTGGCTATATTTTGCTTCTGGAAAGCATGATATATCCTTATTTGATATACATATATACAATCGTAGAGAAGGTTCTTTTTGTGTGAGTGCAATCAGTTGTCAAGTTACAAGAGTTCATGTGATCCGTGGCATTTGCATGCCTGTATATCCCTGAGTTTTCAGGTTAAAAAATGAATTTACTCTCAGTTTTTAAACTCAATGTGATATACATTAAGCTATTCCAGACAATTATCAAACAACCGAAATGCACAAACAGATTATATCTTCTGTATTTTTGTACAAATAGCTCGTCAATATTTTTAAAATACTCTTTTAATGCTTTATTCTTCTTTTTTAATTTTTTTCAATTATACACTTTAAAAAAAGAAGAATATATGAATAATGAAATTAAGAGTTTGAACAAGTGTCATGAGCATCTCATTAGCATGCCCCTGTGAGTGTCAAATGAAAATTCTACAATCAACAGCAAGCAGGATTAAAATGATAGTTCCTTATTTCAATGATAATATGTTTATGCATATAATTAAAACAAATTTAACATTCAGTTCTAGGGCTAACATTTAAACCATATGTTATGTGAATGCTATAATATATGCTAACAATGCACTCAAACGCTTGAAATTATTAAATCAGCAAATTCCCTATTCATAGTGAACTATCCTAAAGAAATTTAACCTCTATGACAGATGCAGTTTCCATCACTGTTCAGTCAATTAATGCTTCGTCAGATAGCGAAGATTTTACCACAAATTCATAAAATAGATGTTGAAATCAGATTCTATAATTACTCAACCAAATCAGTTTCAAATAGTTAGATAAACATATACTTAACAAATAGTGTTTCGACTTTCACCTGGATTTCTTCTTGATTTTCTCGGGCCTGATTTGGCTCGCTCGTTCCAGTCCCGGAGGTGCCATGGATGTTTGTAGTGGTTCGGAATCCACTTTAAATTGCAGGTCCTCGTGTTTAGCCCTCGTGCGCAGAAGATGACCGTAGAGCGACAAACCAAACGAATCTTGCTTCCAAAGTGTGTGTGTTGTGAGTTCTTATTCATGGGGTGTGTTGCAAAGTTTAATTTCAGCGATAGATAATGACCTGTAGTGTCTGTTATAAATCTTTCACATTCCTTTACACAATCTTTCACGCTTTAATTTTAAACATTTATTTTCACACACAAACAAACACGACATTCACAAAAAGAATCCAACACACAAAACAAAATATCAATTATATTTTTCAACTCTGAATCTTCCTGTTGCACAAACAACAGCACCCTATCTGAAATATTCTGGGAAGCCTTGAATTTAGCCTTTGCTCGGCACACTCTAAACTTATGTGAGCTCTCTGCACTAACTCTGTTCCTCACGGCCGGCTGGCCTGCTCATAAATGGTGCAACACCACTTAGTACAACAGGTCCTTAAGTTTCTGGAAAGCAACATCACATATCTCAGTCCATTGAAATTTCCTTTCGTGCTACGATCTTTAAGAGCATCAGTGAGAGCACAGGCAATTGCAGAAAACAAAGGGGTATATTTCTATAATATGCCTCCAGTTCTAAACCCCTCTGACTTCCTTTTAACTACTAGGAAAAGGATAGTCTATTGTTTAAATTTTAACTGCATCGAGTGATCTTGGGCCTTGTCCTACAGTATGATCCAGATATTTAAACTTTTTGGGCATACTTACATTTCAACGGCTTAAGGTGCAAATTGGCTTTGTTTATTCTGCATAAAACAAATTCCTTCAATGTGATCTTCCCATGTTTTCGGAAAGACCACAGTATCCTCAAAATATGGGCTAGCAAATGATTCATGATCCTTTAGTAATTTAAATATAACTTTGTTGAAGAAATATGGAGCATTTTTCAGTCTGAATAGCAATCGTAACGGAAGGAAGCTACCCGAAACAGTCGCGAATGTCAAAAAGATTCCACTTTCAGTACACTGAAGAAGGAATGCATATTTCAGTTTGAACACACTTAGGACAGCCGATGCGTCTAAATATTTGAAAAATGCATCAATAAGTGAAGGAGAAGATATTTCAGTCACTGCAGGAGGTTCTGGATATTTTGACAATATGACCAAAGTAATGATAGTGTATTTTTTTCCAGATTTCAGAGTTGTTAAAGGTCCGACTAAATTTACATTTATTTTGGAGAATATTTCTGAAATTATAGGTACAAAAGTTGATTGATCTTTATTTTTATCATTGTTCCTTCCTGCACTTTGACATCACAAATTTTAACAAAACTCTTCCACTTTCGTGTAGCATATTGACCAATAAAAGTATTTTGTCTTTATTCTTTTAGCAACCGTATGTCCATATGTTCCTTCATGGCAAATTTATATAACTCGAAATTTTAGTTATTTATATTCCTTATTCTATACAATAATTTTTTTTTTTTTCTCGCGGTGCTGTTTCCATTCTTCAAAACTATAATTACCAGTGGGGCTAGTATCACATTTAATATTTTTTGGAATGCTGTAAATTTATCTTCATTTTAGAACTCAGTATCTTAGAACTTATCTTAGATCTCATTAGATATCTTAGATCTCATTAGATATCTTAGATCTCATCTTAGAACTACCCCGTATCACCTTTAATATTTTCTGAATGCTGTAAATTTATCTTCATTTTAGAACTCAATCAGTTACTTCAAATCAATTTCAATGAGTTTAGTTACGTTCTTATCTTCAGCTCTCAACATATTTTCGGCTATTTTGCCTTTTTTTTTTCCTGATGCTTCATTTGGGTTCTGAATACAGTATTAATCAGTTGAAGACTTTCATTTACACTTTTCATTCTTCTGAACAAGGTCGCATTTCTGTTGCCGAATAAATACCTTCTTTGATCAAGTTCATTCCTGATGACAGCTGCTTTTGTTGTTACATGGCCCAGATTGCAATTTAACTTTTCTCTTGCCAACAGGAAACGCATTAGGGACATATCCAGCACCTGTTATATCCTAACATTCTCACCGGTCACCATTTCTGGTTTTATATATTTATGACACACTATATCAATACTTGCTCCAGAATGTTGTAGTATCGATACCTCACAGTGTCGCCTAGTGATAAATTAAATTAGAAATTGTATCGCTAAATAATAGAAGATACCACCAAAACTTCTCGTACAAAACTGTACACATACATTGATATAGCAAGAAATATGTGCTGTGCACATGGGTAAGATAAATAATTCCCTGTACAACCGTAAATGTCAGAAATTGATGCGAGATCTTTACTGTACACCACTGGTTCGCAAGTTGGGAGTTACTCCTAGGGACAATGGAATGAGAGTAGCTTCGACTGCATATGGAGGGGGTTAATAAAAAAATAAGAGGACATTTAAAGTATGAAGAAAGATGAGAAAAAATTTAGAAATAACTATTCAAATACGTTGACCTGCTATGTGAAAACTGCAAACGCAGAAGATTGTCCAGGATTATTAACTGTAAGGCAAAACTATTTTCTCTTTTCTTCATGTTTAGTAGAACGTTGCTTTAGTGTGGTCAAAAATTTGTTGACAAAAAGCCGGTTTGCAAATAGAAAATCGCGATAATTTAAAAACATTGCTGACAAAAATAATGCCGAGAATTTATACTCTTTGATAACAGCGCAACAAGTACATCATTAGCATCACTTTTAACGTCAAACGTTTGACGTTTTTAAATTATCCTTTAATTTGTATTGCGAATGTTATTAGGATTAGTTTTAGATTAAATAATTTTATGATTCTAAGCTTCAGGGTGTCTTATATACACCATCGGTTTTTACTGTTTTTAAACGTAGGCAAATAAGATGCATAAAATAATAAAATCTACCATATATTACTGTTTGTTGACTAAAGATTTCCAGGAAATATTGAACAATATTTGTAGGACAAATAAGTTTGGGAATAGACCTAGCTATTTTACCGACTATACCTAGACGTCATATTTATAGCTGTAGGTGATTCGGTTTACAAGTTATTTAAGCCGAAATGTATCTATTTCCCATTAAGCATTTTAAGCATTTTTTTACCTTCATCTTGAAAGTTTCTATTCCCTGAAACAAATCCTACACTTGTTCAATGTGTGCATCTCTTTCAGATTCTCAATATCAACAGCTCTCTTCCATCACTGAGGTCGTTCCATCTCCTCAGGTATCACTGTTGCGTCCTTTTTATCCTGATGGAATCTTCCTCTCAAATATAAAGGACTTCTGAGAAAGCGGTTTAATTCAGGCTTCAGGAAAACTTACCTGAGAATTTACAGAAAACTTCATAATTTATCTGCCGTTGCTTCACCACGTTCTTCGCATACAACATCTTTAAAACTTTATAAACTGTTCTTTTAAAGCTGTATATTTTCACCTATTCCCTCAAGAGAAAATTCTGCTTTGCGTTTCTTGGATAGTTCTGGGAAATTTCTAACAAAATTGCGATCAATCAGTGTGATGTATCATAGCTCAAAAATATGCACATTAATAATTAGCCTTGTGTTGGTGGTATTTTTTTACAAAATACTTCCTAAGTTTTAGTTTTATGTGAAAATATGAGACAACACGAATACTTTTAAAAGATAAAGTCGAGCTTTCTTAGACAAATATGTGAAGATAGGAAACCCTTTGAATAGCGTATATTGTAAACTCTCATTAAAACGTAGGTTTCTAAAATTTGTCAAAATATACTTACTGTCATACATATATATCAAAAATTCGAGCGCGACATTGAGCTTTGAAGTTGACAAAAATACGTCAATTTAAAAAGTGTTTTAAATTTTTAATAAAGATCGATTAAACTATTTGTTATTATGTCCCCGATAAAATTAAAAAATATGGTTTAACCACAAATACGTTTTGATTAAAATTGTAAAATAAGTTCCTTTTGATAATGTTAACTATAAAAGCAATCATAATGTTATGAATGGATAGTATTCAAACTATTAAGAAATATATATAGCATTCTTGCAAACAACTTGTTAATGTATATCATATATATTATGTATGTATATATATATATATATATATATATCCTTAATCTAAAAAGCATCCTTACTGATATATATATATATATATATTAGTATATATATATATATCAGAAAGGATGTTTTTAGACTTTTTTTTTTTCTTTTTTTGCAAGTTATACTTTGGAACCGATAATGGGAGGGGGAGAAAGAAAAAAAGGAGTGTGTAGAGTCGAGTGAAGAGCCCCAGACAATATGGAAGGTAAAAACCTTAAACGAACTGGCTTTTAAGATGATTTTATAAAAATTTTTTGTATAAATGTGTTTTGCGTGTTACGCGTCTTAGTTGTGGAGAGCTGTCTTTGCAATTTTAATAAATATGGCAACTCACCATTACGTTTTACATGTTGAGAAATAATTTAGTTTGTATCCATGAATTACACTGAATCAAGACCATACGCATATCCGGCTCTAACTTGTCCTATATATATGATTTTTAAAAAAGAATCTTGATTAATGTAATAGCTTAATTATTCATAACCTTAGTTCTTGTAGGATTCAAAAGTTCATTAACAATGAAACTTCATTTTTATTACAAGAACTTACCAGGTCATTGTTTATCAGATGACACAACACATTGTTATTATTGTTAATATCATTGTTATTATTTAAACGAAAACAAAACATAAGTTGTTTTTCTTTTTAAATATCACCTTTATCTATTTTGTTTACGCATAACTTTTTAAATTTTAAAACTATGTTTCTGACTGTTTTAAAGAAATTAACAGTTATGCAAAAAAAATTAGATAAAGGTGATATTTAAAAGAAACTTATGTTTTGTTTCGTTTCTTAAATAATTTCAATGAAAAGAAGTTTCCTCAGAGTTTATGAATATAAGCAACAGAATAAAAATAGGAAAACATTTAAATGCATGTACTGAAGATCAATTAAGGACATATATCGTTGTTTTTCGATGAACGTGTATGTAATTTAAACTAATGTAAAAATTATGTATTTATTGTTTTAATAAGAATTTCTTATCTAAAAGTATTTAGATGTAATAAATGATATAGATAATATTTAGATTCTAGCATCTAATTATTTACAATACCATTTACATTGTTGAGCAAAAATTTCACTTATTATATTCTAAGCCAAATAAAAACCAATCTATAATTGATTTAGTTAGCAAATTTTAACAGGACGTCTAGATTCTTTGCTGAGTCCCAGCAATTTAAATCTTAACGACTCAAAAGTTTCCTGCGTTTAATTTCCCAAGAGATATTATTTCCTGAAACTTAGCCTACTTGGCATTTTTCTTATATTTTAAAGCTTGTTAAAAAGGTATCAGCAACAAAATCCAACCATTTTATCACGTTTCATCTAATTTTATAAGTACAGATATATATTTCGAAAAGTTCATTAATTAAGTGCACTTAAGTCACCATGTAATATTACCAATATTTTTCAGTAATTGCCTGTAAAAGAATATTCATAAAAAGAAAAGAATTAATGTTTTACTTAAATGATCAAGAAAAAAATTATCTAAATGAATAAAAAAATATATAATATACCAATTCCAATAAAAACATAAAAGTTATTGAAAGAGAATGAACTGCTATAGTGGAATACATTTAAAAACAACTTCCAATTCGACTGAATCAAAATATCGATAGTTTAGTGTATTTACTTAAATACTATAGATTAATATAAACAACATAATTGAATAAACAAAAAATAATCAAATAGTGAAATTTTGTATCCATAAATAAAAAAATTTTTATCTTTTTACTAAAATGTATATTATCTTTATTTTTTGTATATAAAGATTTAGTATTATGGTTTTCAAACAAAATATTTATTAACAACCAGTAATTTTAACTTAGATACAAATTTAAAATCACTTACATGTATTGAATTTCTACCTT
The DNA here is from genome assembly GCA_021605095.1 of Caerostris extrusa. Classification (NCBI taxonomy): domain Eukaryota; kingdom Metazoa; phylum Arthropoda; class Arachnida; order Araneae; family Araneidae; genus Caerostris; species Caerostris extrusa. The sequence goes on along the minus strand of BPLR01009068.1, from coordinate 10,449 downwards.
AATGTATTGAATAAGTATGTATATATGTATTGAATTTTACCTTTTTAAAAATTAGATCCAATGTTCGTTAATCATGATGATAACAGATGGCGCTATTTGTTAAGAATTAAAGCATGTTTTTTTCTAAGAATGAAAAGCTTTTAAACAAGACTGCAAAACTTTTTTTTAAAGATTAAAAATTATTAAACAATAATTATTAATAATAATTTAATAGTTAAAACTTCTAATAGCTTTATTGACCAACAAATGAATAGCAAATAGAGAATATTTGTCACAGTAAATAATGGGATTACATTTATTTCCGAAGAATTGAGTTTTGTGTTATGAAACAAAATGCTAGAAAATTAATTAATAGATTAGCTAGTAGATTAATTTTTTTTAACCTATACAGTGTATAAAATATTGTTAATAAAATATCCATTCTTTTTACAGAACATCAGAACAGAATTTAATTCAGATACTGCTTGAGTTATTAGAATAGGTAGTAGGAATTCATAAATGAGAAATAGACATTCAAAAGTCAACTCAATAGTCATTAACTCATTCTTTTTCTCAAAATTTTTTTTTCACATAAGAACTTACTAAACATCATCTACACATTATAATATACAGGTGGTGCATTATGTACAGTTATACAAATGAGTTCATTAAAAAAGATGTATTGAAAATACAAAATAAGATTAAAAATTTGCAGGTTAAAGAATTCATTAAAATGCACTATGAAGTGTGTCACGTCTATTGATTTGCCCCTCGTAAGTTGCCTAGTTTTCCAATATTATTAATAATAAATTTTAAAAAGAGCATCTAGTAATTGCTAAAAAATGATGCTCAGGTACATAGGCCAATTGTAAAAGTCAATAATGGGCTCCCATAATGCTAATTTGTAGAAATAATAATTTCCCCAATGAAACCTCATCTACATAATGACGGCGAAACTTGCAAATGACATCCCTAAATTCCACTAATAATCTCTAAAACTTTGTCAAAAATAATGCAGTTCGTAAACTTGAACTCGTTAGGATGATGACGACTCTTTAACGTTGGCGCCAGAAGTCTAAATGCCCGAGTTTTGAGGTAATATTCAAATACAATGGTTTCCAAAAAAGCTAAAGTAAATTCAGAAATTTATTTTTTATTTTGTAATTTCTATTCATTGGTATTTATTATTGGTAAAAAGATTAATCGCACAGTTCTTCACACATTAGGCAAAAGTATATTTAAGTACTTATTTTTTGTTAAACTGGATAGAGCCAGATCATGTTTCATTTTTAATAATCCATCAAAATCTGAACGCCTTTAACATATCGTATATCACATGGCATCTTAAAAAATTGAAGCATGGTAAGGTAGTCGTGATCTATTAATACCTGCCTTAAGCGTCAGTTTATTCTTTTCTTAACTTCGATTTTTCTGTTCCTTATCAAATGTAGAAATATCTTTAGACCTTTTGTTTCCTCTATGTGTTTGATGCAATATTTTCTTTCTTAATGTATATATTTTAATACTAATATTTTATACTCCTTTTATATTACTACCATATAGTGTCCATATTTAGCTGATATTATACATTTTTTTGTATTTGATTTTAACTGACATTTTTAAACCTCGTGGGAATATTTTTTGGTTTATTATAAGGAGATTCAATGTAAATAAATTATAGTTTAGAAAAACTAAAAAACACGCTTTTAGAGTTAATCAGCGTGGGTTGCTTTGCATGACATCTTTAAACTAACTCTGCATTTCAGAATGAAACTAGTGAAAATGATAACGATTGATATCGAGCACCCCACGCCTTTTAGAACAATGACATTCATTTTCTCGTCAGTAATTTTATTCTTTTAACAATTATTTTTTACTTTTTAGCTTGATTAACTCCTGAAAGTGTGTTTTAATTTTTTTAAGCTATAATATTTAAATGAGCTCCCAGTACGGAGGACTGGAACTATAGTTCTTACAATAGTTTAATTGTGAGTAAAACAAAGGCTAAATTCGAATATATCGAGCCAGCCAGGATTTGAACTGAGAATCTTCGATCCGTAGTCAGACGTTGTGCTACTGTCCCACGTAGGGAATGTCTTAGGTACTTTCATACTACATGGGTTAAATTGCTCTTCATAAGTTAAAGGAAATCACTAATCCTGGTGATCCTTATCATGATGAGATAATACACTTATCAAAAATATTTTATTGTCGTCTGTCCTTGGTAAGTCTACAACGTTTAAATTAAATATGATCGTTTAAAGTAGGGCAAAAATCGAGCCGAAAGAGTCAGTTACAAACAAACATACAGGTGAAACTAATAAAAGCGTATTAAAAATGGTTGCCGAATGCTTTGATTGGCCAAATGCTTTTTATCATCTGGCACTCCCTCTCCTGCGTTCCTTCTAGTTTACAAATCCCACTCGAAAAGGAAATATCATATATCTATATAGATTTTTTTTTAAATTAATGTAGCGGTATTGTGTGATGTATCTAATCCTTAGTGTCCTGCAGTGCGAAGGAAAGGGGCCGCTTTTATTGTGATGGAACACCTTTAGGTTGAAGTCTATCTTGACTGCGAATATCTGAAGAAGTAGGGCAGTGCCTTCCGGGAGGACTTTTAGCGGGAACAACTCCGCATTTGCATATCGTATGAAAGAAAGTTCGGAAAACTCCCACCAGGTAATCCGACTAGCGACACCATTTCAAACACAAAGTCTATAGCAAAGCCGCCAGCTTATTGAACTTCAGCCCTAATGCTTACCAGCGGCGCAAGTTACCACTGAGCCACGATTCGGGTATGTATTGGTATTCTAAGCATTGCTATGTCGTATGTGTAGTTAAGGTGGACCTCAGATGTCTTTTTTTTAATTTAGTTTACAGTTTTTTTTCACAGTAAGAAATATATCGAGATATTGATAAAATATTTTTCAAGGTTACTCCGGCATTATAAAAGAAAATAATGTAAATAGAAAATTAAAAGATAAAATTTAATAGACTGAATCGATATACAGGTTACCGATAAAATTTAGAATTTAATGCAAATGAATATTTAGAATTAAGAATTTAGAATTAAGAGCAAATGACTATTTATATACAAACAAAATGAGTATTCATATACATGTTAAAAAATTCCAAATAGAGTTTTTAAAAAAACATTAGATTAAATAATTCAATTTAACATTTTTCCCTTCTTTCATTATCACTTTAATAAGTTTTCACTGTTATTCATTTTAAATTTTAAATTTATATAATTTGATCATTTACGTATATTTTGAGGCATACTCATATAACTAATTGCTCTTATATTTACAAAATTTCCAGCATAATATTACATCTTTTAATTAAATTCTAATACGCTAAATATTAATTAGCTATTCATTCGAGGAATAAGTGCGGAATAATGTTGCTAAAAGGGAATCAATAATTTTCCATTGCCATCAATAAATATGAAAACTCTGAAGATCTATTTCACCAATTAACGGATATAACACTTAAGGCTAAAAATGCATTAAAACTCATTGTGTAGCTATTCTATTTCACGCATAATAAATAATCATAAATTCTGAGTAGACACAGAATGAAATTAATCCCAATATTTTTTTTTTTTTTGTGTGTTTACTTTATAATTTTAGAAGGAAAAGAAATACTCTTTAATTACTCAAAAATCTTTTAATTCATTTCACAGACTTCTAAATTTAGTAATTGATCTAAATTGGGTAAGTAATTTAAACTAATTACTAAATTAGTTTCATAGCAATATAAAAATAATCCTTTTTAAATACATAATCAACGCATATCAAATAACACTCTTTTGTATAATAATAATAATAATAATATATTATTATGAAGAAAGTGGCTGTTCATTTGTTAAACCTATAAATAGATATGTAATATTAAACTATGAAGGCCGTAGGATCTATATATAGCTAGCAACAGCACATGAAAGTTTCAAATTACAAATTACTGAAACTCCTCGAATTCCAATGCATGCTTGTGTATGTTTTTATAGTAGTGTTAAATATACAATGTGGCCAAAACATAACTTTCCCTGTTTGGAGGTATCTGCAGTTATAATTAGTGAACGGAATGAAACCAAATTTCATATACAGACTGTGGAAGACATGGATAGTGAAAAATAAATATTTTAGTTAAAATATATTGACTTAATATTAAACGAGTTATCTAATATTTTCATTTCCTTTTGTCTACCTTATTGGTAAATGAGAAATATAGAGAAGAATCACTAAAATAAGAGTGATCAACCGTCAGAGGTTTTTAGGAGATGAGGAAAGAAAATTAGCAATACAATTTTTTTTGTAAATATTTTTGCCAAAAATATTCATTATTTTACCATGCATTAGAAAAGAAGAAATTATATTTAAATAGAAGTATAAACATTTTTTTTTTTTCCTGTGGCATCAATTTTGATTGTTGTAATTTGAATTAATGTAAGGGTTTACCTACAATATTATCATTTTTTGTTTAAATTCATTTATTCCTTCCGCTTCGGAGTGGCATGATGGGCAACTCATCGGTTTTATGAATCGTGAAAGCTCGGTTTTAAACACCACAATCATTGCATGACCCGACGCATCAGAGAGACGCATAATTTTTTTTTTTATTTCTAATGACAAGTTTACAAGACAACAAACATAAAAAAATACAAAGAACAAGACAGAAACAAATGGCATCATTTATTCCATCAACTTAAGTCTGACAATCCAATAAGGCTTCCGTAAAGAAACAGGAGTCAGTGCAGAACAGGGAAGCAAGGTGAGACATATCCATTTCTTTCTGATTATCACACAGGAGACAGAGAGGGACAGGAGCCAGTTGAATTCCGTAAAGGTTCTTGCGGAAGCAATCGTGACCACAGAAAAGCCGTATCAATGCTACCGAAGTTTCTCTATGCCATTCAAGGATATCATAAATATGATTGTACCAGGACTTGTGACCATTTTTAGTAGCAACATCCTCAAAGAACGAGCACCTAAGAGTCTTTTTAATTATCGTCTTAATGGAATAATAGGCCAATTCCTGGTTACTTACCTGTAAATCGGAAGTCCCCTTTTTTGCTTAGAAGTCAGCGGCCTCTTTTCTCTCTATTCCAAGTGTGCCAGGATCCACTGCAAGACGACTGTCTTATTTTGATCCGACAGCCATGACAGAAAACACAATCATCAATATCTTTAGATAACACATGATATATTCATAATCAAGAAACTTCTTCCCTTTTGGCTCAAGAAGTGCAACACGAAACCATCCTCTCCCTCTTCCCCCAGATGCATATGGCCCTGGCATTTTCATTCATGGTTATGGTTAAATGTGGCTGTAATATAGCAGCTCTTCAATATTGCTTCTAGGTATGACTGAATCCGTTGTATATCTTCTATTCTACTGATAAATAATCCAGGTAGACACGGTTACAATATTTTTAACAACAGTTACAATAATTTTAGAAATTATAAACGGTATATATTATATGGTTAACGGTATGAGTTATGTGCTAAGTTGCGAATTCTCCTTCCTCTCTGAGTAGTATTTTTTTTCTAAATTAAGCTGATTATGCTTTGTATTTTACTATCTTACTTAATAGACCTTTTTAATTCTTTTTTTATTAATTGATTAATGTAATTTCTGTAGTGTTGGCAATATAGCAATTAAGTTAATGCTATGACGGTAATTTGCTTTTTAAAAAATTACTAGAAATTGTGGAGTGCTAAGTCGATGTTGCAAAGATGGTTTAAGAGCTTTAATTGTAATTGCAACCACCTTTTAATGTTAGGATCCTTAGATCCTCAGCCACCAAATGACACACTCACACTCAGATAACATCAAAAACTAAAGCGAACACAGATGAACTGATTCAGGTAAAGAAGACACAACCATCGCATTGAAATATGAATTTAAATTTACAATTTCCTGAATATATAATTGCACATCAAAAAAATACTTCATTAACAGTACAGCCTATATGTTAACTGAGTTAATTTAAATTTTAAAGTTAAAATATCCACGATGAATAAGGAACTGATTCATAAAAACATGTTTGTTTCTTTTTTTTAACTTAAGGTGGACATGCTATAAGTAATATTGAAAATTAGAATTTGTAAAAAAGGGAAACCTTTTGCAATCTTAAGTGGGTTACGATCTCAATATTCTGTCTGCCCTGCATGTTCGAAAGCTCACTCATCAGGTATGAATATAACCCTCCTCTGTCCCACATTCGAAACTCTGCAATCGAGATGTGTCCCAAATGCAATCTGTAAACGGAAATCCCCTTTCATGGCCAACATGTTTTCCTCCCAAATATATTATGCGGAAACCTACGAGTTGATATCGGCATCTCTTGTGCCGTGCGGAATGATTTGAATAATGCATGAGGTTTTCTGGGGTTGGTAAGAGGATGCTCGCTCGCCCAACTAGCTCGCGAAGACGCACTCATAATAACAGTAAAAAGGACGGGGAAAAAAATGAAGAGGTTGAACTAAAAACAGACTGAGAATGTAGCTAGACGGAAAAGTGAAGAGCTTGATTTAGCAAGGTAGATTTCAAAAGAGAAAGTGGTACACGTCTGTTTCTCTGATGGAATTTTTCACATTCATTTTCACTTGGCGATCCCATATACTCAAGCAATTATTTTCGAGAAATATCGTTTAACCTAGGACATAAAGGTACATGAGATAGGAGGAAAATTTATGTCAAGAAAGATTCTTTAGTATTATGTATCAATATAATTTCATTATGTATTAAAGAAAAAGATAATTATTGATAATGTAAGATGTTCTCTTTTACTTTGGTTCTCTGTTAAGTTTCGAAAGAATACAAAAGAGTAAAAGTTTTGTTATTATTTGTGTTTGAAAATTTAACGTAATTAAAGTAAAAATATTGAAAGAACTTTTTGCATCATTAGAAATGCATAACTTTTATTTTTAAATTATTATAAAAATCGTATTTATCATGAAAGTCACACATTTTTTTCCCCATAATGCAGCTGGCAAACGCTTAGACAGTTGTCCTTTATATCTTAAGGCAAGCGCTGTACCGGCGTTACTCACTTAGCACTACCCAGGAGGTGCGTGTAGCTTGAAGATAAGCTACGGATGCGGAGTAACAATACCACCCGCATCGCTTTACGATCATGTTAGACCGGTACGTACGGTTTAAAGTGGACTCCGAACCACTACAAACATCCATGGCACCGCCTGGACTCGAACCCGAAACATAATTTATTCTTATGGGAGTAAATAGGAATTTCAATTTATAAAATTAAATTTGCTTGAGAAAAATTATTTTTAGTTCTTTTCCAAATTATTGATTCTGTTTACAATAGATAAGTTACTAAAGAAATATTTCATACAACAAAAGCTGAAAGAACTTGAACTTTAATACTTTCTTCTCAAGGAATGACAGTAAGACATAAAAAATATTAAATGAAATAACTATGCAAGCGAAGATGGTAGCAAAATATATAGATCAGACAGGCAGGGTACAGTCGCAATTGGCGAATTGACGTTGATGTGCTTTTAACTAAAATGAACTCACATATATACTATGTGGACAATGTTATTAAACTGATTCTATATTTATCGGTCATTGAGAATATTTTTTTTAAGTTTCGCTTAAATTTCCGAGACACATAATTTAGTTATACGCTCCATATAGTTGTCCTTGTTTGTTGTTGTTGTTGTCCTTGTTTTTGACCCAAATTTACAAAAAAGCCTGATTCAATATAATCCTTTTTTTCACATTTGAAGGAAAAATATTGTCTCCAAACTTTCATAAAATATGCTAATTTGACTATAACTTTTACGTAAAAAGTATGAAATCTGTAACCTAAGATATCAGCATTAGCAAAAAAGGCCAAAATGTTATAATATAGTGCTATTTAACTTATTCTTGTTCGTACTTTTAAACGAAAAATTCATTTCTCCTTATAAGCGTATAGGAGCAAGATTTCATGAGAATTGTTTACCTGTTTTACATTGGTAATCAAATCTCAGTCTTTACAAATTTCTCAAATTTTAAAAGACTGGGATTTCTTTTAAAAGAAGCAGATCCAAATATCAGAACATTTAAATCGTAATAAAATCGGACTATTTGAATCTCTAGAAAAAAACAGTCCTTCTATAAATATGAATATATTTTAAAATAAAAATCCGGAATTGCCGTATACATGAATAAAGAGAAAATCAGAAACAAATTCAATTACATGTATATTATTTCTATTGATTAATTTTTATCAAATACTAAATTGAAGATGAATTTAAATTTATAAACATATATGTATTGTATCATATCTAGTTGCCTTTACAGTATTTTACTGTTATCTCTTCAGTTACTTTAAATTCTTCATATACTTTCGATTATGAATAGTATATATATATATAATTTATGACGCTCTTTTTTTATTCTATAACAAAATACATTATTTTTCCTTAAAAATCCGTTATTTTTCTAATAAGTTATATTCTTAAAAATATTTAAGGTTCTTAAATGATTTTTTTTTTTTTTTATCTTGTACTCTAAATAAATGGAAATTCATAGCTAACATATTGTTTTTTATTAAGCATTTACTTACATTTTATTTGCCAAAGGCTTAATATTTTTTATTTTTAATGGCTCCATATTTTATATCATAAAATTAAAAAAAAAAAACTCCATTTAATATAGATTAATGAAAAACATGCCAATATTCTGGAATAAATTTGCCATCAGAATTGTCTAAGAAAAAAAATTGTAAGTGCTACTTTCAATTTCATAAACATCATCACAGTATATTTATTTAAATATTGATTTTTGGTAAAGTAATCTTTCTTTGCTGTTCTGTTTTTGGAGCTTAATACTTTCTTAATATTTATCCTTATTTTTTTAATACAGCATAGATAAAAATATTTTTGAAGAATTCAAATAATTTAAAAACTTTATTCAATGTAATCATATTTTAAATGGTAATGAGAAATATTTTTAAAAAAACTTTTCTTTTGCTTCATAGTTTTAATTTGAGTTTTTGCAACAAATGACAGGCATCGTCTAAAATATAAACATTCTTTAAAACTTTTCTTTTACTTACTGTTTACTTATTCATTATTAGCTCATAAATAGTATTTCAATATTTTAAATTTCTACTTAAAAACATTTTAAACAGATATTTAAAAACTTTATAGCAGATAATTTAAAAAACTTTATAGCAGATATTAATAAAAAATTATAACATGACAAATAGCAATAACTAACAATAACAAAACTATAACATAACATAGCATAACAATAAGATAACTAATAGCATATTCAATAACTAATTCTAAAATAATGCTTCGAGATATAAGTAACTATTGATTTCATATTTGAAATAAACAATACTAAATAAATAAAAATAATATAATAAACCATACTAATTTAATCAATTAAACATGATTTTCAATAATTTACTAATTTTATAAGAGCCTGATGGCCGAGTGTCTAAGCTCTGGTGCTTGGTGTCACAGGTTTTGGATTCAACTCCCGGCGGGGCCTGGATGTTTGTAGTGGTTCGGAATCCCACTTTAAAGCGTAGGTCCCGACCTAATATGGCGGCTGCTACTACTAGCAACAACACCACACCACATCACTGATGCCAAGAGCTGAGTTGCCCCCATACGGTTTTTTGGGAATGATGTGGGTGAAAAATCTGATTGGGCTCTGTGACGCTCTACGATTATATGAGATCCGGGGCGGCTTAAAAATGGATTCCGAAGCTCTACAAACATCTATGGCACCGTCGGAATTCGAATACGAATCTATGGCACCGAGCGCCAAAGCGCTAGCCCACTCGGCCATTAGGCTTTTAATAGGCACGTAGATCGTTGGGCGTGGGGCTGACAACTCTTCCCCGTAAAATGTAAAACATCTCCTGTCTAGAAATAGGCCAGTAGTCAAAAAGGCCTTAGACCACCATGGGGCTGTTGCGTCACTGATGATGATGATTCATTTTATAACGTAACGCTATTTAAGTATACATTTTAATAACATAAAAATAAAGAAAGTATATATAATAGTATCAATTCATGAAACAAAAATCGTCCTCTGTTACATTATAGAAATTTTTTTTGTTCTTACACCACTAGTTCCAAAAAGGTGTCTTGAGATGAACTATAAAAAACATTTTTTTCTCTGACTTCGTCTGTACGAAGCTCATTTTTATGCCTTACGAAATATTTAAGCTCTGGTGCAGAGAAATATTCGGAAATTTCGTGGGGCACTTCCGCTAACTCTCAGTATATCTCGGTCTATTTCAAAACCGATGCATCCATACCTCGCAGCGAGAGACCTGAATTGGATATACAGATTAATTCCAGCGTTCTTGAATATTTTTACATTGTGAATTGGAATCAGGGACGGGGAAGAATTTTATGTCTCTCAATTCCCTGGGTCCCAGGAATTTTTGCATATTTTTTTATTTTTTATTCTTTGACTTTTCAGATATAT
>BPLR01009067.1:0-51671 GCA_021605095.1 Caerostris extrusa | reverse complement strand
AAAAAGTAAGTAAATACGTAATTATTGGCTTAAATTAAAAAACGAAAATATGTTGATTGCATAACGATGTAATCTTTGTTAATAATTTAATGTAATATAATCATTTATTTTTTTTAGAAATAAATTGTATATAAGAGATTTTTTATTTCTTCAACATGTCACTAATTGAATAAATTACTTAAAAAAAAATTGAATAAAAATTATTTTAATTATAAATTTTTTGAATAATTTAATTAAATTATTTTATTTCAAATTACATAAATAACAACAATAATAATTATATTAAATATTAATATTAATGTGAATTATTTTAATATATCGAAGAATTTTTATTCAATTAAATTATTAAAAAAATTAAATTTATTAAAAAATTTGAAAGGTAAAATGAAATAAAAACTTTATATATATTAAATATTCGTTTCGAATCGATGCCTTGATGTATGTTAGAGGTTCCAGTCGTGGCGTAACTGTAACTGGCTGAAAAGCTCATGTACAAATGCGCTAGTGGTATTTGTTGCAGAAATCAGGATTCAAGAGATTCAGTGGTGATCGCGACAATTAGTATGAGCGCCTCAAATCAACAGCCAAGATGATTGGTGGAGTTTGACAGGTTATTCTCTCATACGATACACAAATGAGGAGCACTTACTGCTAAAAGTTCTCCCAGAAAATAACGCCTTCCTCGCCTCGGTGTGCTATTTGTGTTATATATTAGTGAATGCATAACCTACTAAAATAAATAAAAAATACAAAAGTAAATAAAATTGGATAAGCCTGACATAGAGATTACCCATAAAATTTAGAATTTAAAGTAAAAACAAAACACATAACAGTAATCTTAAAAAAAAAAAAAAAGAAAATTATAGAATTTCAAAGAATTCTCTTTTCTTGAAAATACTTTGAAATAAAATGCTCTTAGCTTTCATCAGACGATCTTTTAGAGCATTTTTACATTTTTACATTATTTAATTATTCGTTCATGAAAGAAAATTTAAATAAACATTATGTATAAAGGGACCTGATAACCGAGTGTGGAGCAGTATGCCAAGTTCGAGTCCCATCTGTGCCATGAATATTTGTGATGGTTCGAAATCCACTTTAATCCTTAGGTAACGGTCTAACGGTATTGTAGAGTATTGGACATAGGGTTGACAACTCTAACCTCAAAAAGATAAATCTCTTCATCTAGAAAACTGGAAATCTTGGCCCACCATGTAGTGGTTGCGAGTGAAGAAGAAGAAGATTGTGTATAAAATAACTCGCGAACGAAATTAGAAAAAGAGATTTAAATAAATATTATGCATAAAAAGCTAGAGAAAGATATTAAAAAAGAATTTAAATTTATGTATAAAAACCTCTTGAAAGAAATTAAAAATTAAATTGAAAGTGATTGCCGACACGAAAAAATGATCAAGGAGAGGATCAATCCCACACACCATAATTTTATTGGTAACAAATATTTAAAATGTAATAGGCGCTTGAAAATATTTTTGCTTTTAAACTTCAATTCACATATATTTCAAATATAAGAGCATGCGCTTTAAATGCCAAGATTGAAATTTGCTTTTAAAGTAACTAATTTTGAAGGGCCATTTGAATTAAGGGAGGGGTGCGAACAGAAAACAGCTTTGTTCACAAGAACACATGTTTTAACAGTAAAAAAAAACTTTATTTCTCGCGGTTAAGAATAAAAAATGAGATCTGCGTGACTAACGATGAGTTTGAGGGAAATTCGAATGGGGATGGAGGAAAGGAACAAGAGATGATATCTTTCGGAATGCTGTATCATCAGAAATTAATTCATAGAATGGTAGAAATTTAATGGGACCTGCGTAGTTTATTTCCAAAGAATCAGTGAGAAAAAGTTTGATGATATTTTGATATTATAATGCATATTTAATGAAAGATGAAGTGACTACCTTATAATACTGGATAGGTCATCTGGCCCATGATACAGTTATAGTTAAAAAACAAATTATTTTTTTTAAAACTAGTGATGCTTTTAAAATGATCGGCAATTTGACCTTCAGGTCATTTGCCGATCATTTATAACAAAATATAATAAATCTATAATAATAATATTTAATATAATAACTAATATTTTAATATAATAACTAATAATATTTTAATAATATAATAATTAATAATAATATTAACTAATAATATTTAATAGAATAACTAATATTATTTAATATAACTAACTAATATTTGTCTATTTTTAGAAATATTTGAAAAAGTTTTTTATCACAAATTATGAAGATATATTATAAAGTAGAAAGGACCCTAGTAACTAAAGTAATCATAGTTCTCCTAGATTCCTAGCAAGAAGACTAGGATTTGCTTATTGCTAGTGCCTTGCGTTACAATCGCTAGACAAATACCCTATGAAATAAATCCAAAAATTATTTCAAAAACGAATATGCACTCGATGATATTTGTACGAGAGTTTTTAAGGTTTAAATAAGACACGAAAACGTGGGACAATTTCTCTGAAAAAAACTTCATGGAAAGTATTTATCAACCTTATGCATTGCCGTTTTTACTCTCCTGGACGTTTGAATGTGTTGTGTCTAATCCTCAGTGTCCTCAGTGTGAGATGGACATCCCATGAGTACTCATGGAAGGAGGGAAAGAGGACAACTTCTGTTGTGATAGATATAGACTTCTATATTGATAGAGCACCCGTATGTAGAAGTGCCACTTGGCTCCGAGTATCTGAAAAAGAAGGACAGTGGGGAGACTTTTTAGGGGGAACTGCCCCTTATTTGGGCATCGTATAGAAGAAAACCCAGAAAACTCCCACTAGGTAGTCCGACGCACGAGACAAGATGGTTGAACATCACCGCTATCGAATCTCCTCGCGTTTTACACAACAAAGGTCCCAACGAATTGAACCTCAGTCTTAATTGGCTCACTAACGGCGCCAGTTGCCACTGAGCCACGAGTCGGGAGTTTATTTATTAACTAAAATTCTTTTTTTTCAACTTTAATAAAAATTAATATAAATTAACATAAATAATATAAATAATATATAATATAAATTAATATAATTAACTTTAATATAAATTGCTAATAAAACTCTAAAAACCTCATTTCAAGATAATAAAAGAAAAAGAACATGACTTTCACCTGATAATGCGGTTTAATGGACTAGCAGAAAACAATTAGACAACTTTAAGACAACAATTAGATTTCTACGTGTATAAAAAAAGAACGTTTTATTTACACCCATTCTCTAAACGCCTTTTTCCGTTTTTAAAAATGTATTTTTTTGATTGGCATTAAAATTGCTAGACAATATAAGCTATTGTAATACAGTATAATTAGCAGCCATTCCTCTCTAAGTAATTAGTGTAAACTCTTTCATTTGCTCACAAACCTGTATGAAATAATGAAAAGGAATCGAAACCAGCCTGAATTCACTGTACAGCAAGCCTTTTCCAAAAGATTACGAGAATAAATGTTCGGAATTCAATTTAAACTGTAGGTCCCTGTCTAATTAGCTGAAAGTGAGCAAAAAGATGATAGTAGAGGGACAAACGAAATCAATATTCAATGACACATGGTACGCCAAGGTCAGTCGGCCTACTGGCAGGTTTCGAGACAGGAGATGTTTTTCTTTTTACTAGAGTAGGGTTGCCATCCTACGCTCTACCGTCATATTAGACCGTGACCAACAGTTTAAAAATGAATTCCGAATCATTACAAACATCCATGGAACCCAAGGAACTCGAACCCGAAAACCTGTGGCACCGAGCGACAGAGATCTAGTCAGAAGATGTAAATAATATAGCTAATTTTATTCATAAATGTTCATAATACTTAATAAAGTATTATTAATAAGTATTATTAAGTAAAGCATTTTCCCATTTTTAAATTTATTTTTGCTGCATTGGCACTGAAATTGTTAAACAATACATGTACATAATGAACAACAATTCCTCGCCAAGTAATTAGTATAAACACTTTTCATTTACTCACAAACCTCTATGAAATAATGAAAAGGAATCGAAACCACCCCGAATTCACTACAGAAAGCCTTTCCAGAATAATACGAGAATAAATGCTCCTACATTTTTTCGTTTCTTCCCTCATCCCTTTTCTCAATTACACTTTTATGTCCTACCTGCCTTTCTCCTAATGCCGCGGCTTCTAATCAATAATTCACGCAGTCCTTTTAATGTGTATAACTTATTCATAACCAACCTTTTTTCTTTTTTTTTCTGCTCTCTCTCCTGCGTTCATTTTTCCAGATATTTCTGCATTAAACGAATGCGGCAAAAGTAATGCGCAATTTATCGTTTCCGGGCCGAGCCGTTCGCTTTTATCTTTATTTGAAAAGGAATATTCTGGATTAATTGTCTGGCACGCGAAAGTTTTCGGCACCTAATTAATTTCTCGACTGGCAACGCCGGAGACGGATTTATCTTAATATGGTTTGGGGAGTTTTTGTTGCAAACTAGATATGAAAAAAAATAATAATAATGAAGAACGACTCGTTTTTGATATAGCAATAGGTATTTTGTTTAAAAGAACCACGGGGAGATTAATTTAAATTATTGTTTTAGTAAGAGTTATGTCGTTAAAAGTATTTTTTAAATGCAAAATAAATTGATAAATCATAAAATTAGCAAAAAAAAAATGAATTAAAATTAATTTTTTATAATGACCTACATTTTGAAAAAAAAATCAATATATCTATCACATTATAAGTACACAACATTTAATCTACGTAATGTTGAAATTCAAAGTATCAAATGTATGATTTTTTTCTTCTTCTACTACACCACATCATCACTGTGCCTAGAGCTGAGTTGGCCCGATACAGTGTGGAAAGATGTGGGGCGAAAAGTCTGACTGGGCTCTGTGACGCTCTACTGTCGTATGAGACCGGGACCTACGGCTTAAAGTGGATTCCGAACCACTACAAACATCCATGGCACCGCCGGGACTCGAACCCGAAACCTATGGCACCGAGCGCTAGACACTTGGTCATTCAGGTTTCATGACTTTTATTCTAGTAATTTCTGCTACTGCTTATTTCCTACTAATTTTTCTAATACTTAATACTTCTACTTCAAAAGCGTGACAGCCTTATGGTGGGCTAAGGACTTCTACTTTACTGGTAGATTCAAGACAAGAGATGCTGTTTTCTTTTACGGAGTAGGGATATCAATACCCTACGCTTAATGTCCTACAGTCATATTTGTCTGGAACCTACAGTTTAAAAGTGGATTCCGAATCACTGCAAACATCTATAACACGGCTGAGACTCGAATCCGAAACCGGGAGTACTGAGTGCTATAGCATTAGTCACTCGGCCATCAGGACCCATACTTAATACTCATCATCATCATCAGTGGTGCAACAGCCCCGCATGGTAGACCAAGGCGCCTGCCTACTGCCAGATTTGAAGATTAGAGATGTTTTTCTTTTTACTGGGTAGGGCTTTCAGCTCTTGGCCCAACATTCTAGTTATATTAGACCGGGACCTACGGTTTAAAGTGGATTCGAACATCAAACATCCATGGCACCGTCGGGATTCAAACCTGAAATATGTGGTACCGTGCTAAAGAATGTTAGTCGCTCGGTCATCAGGACACAATACTTAATGCTGTTGCTTTATAAATATACTTAAACATAATATTGACATTCATAAACATTTTTATTAAATATAAAATAGAAAAAATAATAATTACAAAATCCAATTTCAGTTACAATTTATTTTTATCTCGAGAAAATATTTTTAAAATACTAAACTAGGAAATTTTAAAAGTATTTTTTTGTATATTATTTTAATTTTATCATATTACATAAAAAATGTTTATGTAAATGAACATATTCTTTCAATACAGTTGGACTAAACTTATAAAAAATACATTGATAATTAATTTTAGACATAAAATATAATTTTTATAATAATTAAACTTCTTATCTTTGCAAATAAGAAAAAATAAAAGTGAAAACGGTAGTACAGTTGTCATAATCAAAGATAAAATGCATATCACTACAATTAAAATTTGAATTTCATATTGAAACAATAGAGTTCCTATGTGTTAATGCTTTAATCATAAAATCAACAAAGAAAACTAACGAGTTTTAAGAAAAGTAAAATAGATCAATGTACTATAAAGAGTTGATTGACACGAATTACTATAGAGAGTTGAGTTACAAACGAGTTAATTTGAGATCCAATTTACAGCTAGAGAAATGGGCTTTCGTAAAAGTATATGCCCTCATCAAGAAATATTTGCAGAATTTCAAATCTTCAGTTGCTGTTGACAGAAAATACAAATTATGTAAACAATTAACGACACCCCGAATATAAATAAAAGTAACTTTAAAAACGAGTTTGAATTAAAATAGACACCCCAGTGTAATGCTGAAATATTTGCAAATTCAAATCTTCTGCTGCTGTAAATTTTTGTTCTAATTAAAAATATAGGGAATCATTTAATTTAACAAAAAATATGCATATTATATAAAAATATGACATTTGTTGCAAAAATATGATATTTTTTAGAACAAAATAATTTTCTACTTAATAATTTTCTTAAATTACTTTAATAATTCACTTAATTAATCTTTTTATTATATTCAAAACTTTGATGGAAAGAAATTTGTTTAATAAATTAAACATTCCTTTACAGACCTTTCCACTATTATCAGTTTATTACTATTTTTAATTTGTATAAAGACTTCAGTTTAGGAAATTGGAAAATTTAGGAAATTAAGAATTGTACCGCATGGCATTAAAATAGAGGAATTAAATCTTTTTTAATGTCATGCGATGCAACATAAATAGATGAATTAAATCTTTTCCCGACTCGTGGCGCAGTGGCAACGTGCACCGCTGGTGAGCATTAAGGCTGAGGTTTCATCCGCTGGTGGCATTGTTGCAGACACTATTTCAAAAACGAGGAGACTCGATGGCGTTTGTGATGATGAGCATCTTACCTCGTGAGTCGGACTATCTGGTGGGAGTTTTCCAGGTTCTCTCCCATAAGATAGGTAAATGCGGGGTAGCCCCCCTAAAAGACCTCCCAAAGTGTTCTGCCCTCCTTCTTCAGCGACATGCAGCAAAAGTCAGACTTCTACGTAAGGGTGCTCCATCCCATCAGCTGCCCCCCTCTTCCCCATGAGGGATACGACAACAATAAAATTAAATTTCTCCAATAATCAGTTTCTTTTAAATTCATAAAAATAATTACGAAATTTGATTCAAATTATTAATTTAACTACACATTAAATATTAAAAATTGAAATTATAAAGTGATATATTAATAGTAAATTATACAGTGATATATTAATAGTAAATTATACAGTGATATATTAATATTAAATTATACGATAATATATTAATTATAAATATTAGGTAATATTAAAATTACAGTAAAAATCCCTTATTCTGAGCATGAATTTATTAATTCATACTAAAAAGGTTAAAAATGAATACAAATATGCATAATACACAAATTACGTAAAATGAAAACTACACAATGAATGAATGTCAATGTATGAATGTATGAATAAATGTCAACTTATTTTTCCTGATATTTATTTAATATCATAATTATTAAATGATTAATATTAAATAATAATATAATTTAATATTATATATTATTAATTTATAATTATTTTAATACATTATTAATATTATATAAATATTAAGTAATATTAAAACTATAGTAAAAAGTTTTTATTTTAAGAATAAATTTAATTCATATATAAAAGATATTAAGAATAAATGCTAATATGTGTAATAAACAGTTACGTAAAATGAAAACTACGTAATGACTTAATATCAATGTATACTTATTTTTCTTGATATTTACTTAATTATTATAGATCGCTCTGATTAAACAAATATTTAAAAAGAATTTTCTTATAATTAATTTAAATTAAATTAATTAATTTATTAATTTATTAATTGATAATAATTAATTAATTTGATTAATTTTAATGAAATTAATTGATTTTTAATTTAAGAATTTCATTAAAGACTTTGAAATAAAAGAATGTAATTCAATTTTTTTCGTTCTATGAATTGCAGACAATCCAGAAATACTTTATTTAAAAAGCGAATTTTCATTTTAATATGAAACCCAATTACGAAAGTTTTAAATTTGCCAAAATTATTTACAATAACAATAAATAAAAACATTATTAACAATATTAATTTACTAAAAAAGATGAAGTTCAATAATTTTCTTTTAATATTAAACGTTAAAAATATTTTATTAAACTAGATTCAAAATAATTTATTACTACCTTAAGTTATCACTGCATTTTTGAAACGGAATCCCGCACTTAAATCTTGAATTATGCCTCATGAAAAAAGATCTTGTGTTCTTTAAAAGTTTTAAATCAGGTTTTAAGTAAAATAAACAAAAATAACAGAGAGAAATAAATAAACTTTTAAAGCACCCGCTACTTATTTCACGAAAAAAAATATTCCTTGGCCCGACTCCAACGAAAGTCGGTGGTTACATACTAAAAGTTACAAGATATCAGATACTAACAAAACAGTAGGAGGACTCAACTCAGAGAGGTTTCCAAATCTTTGTAAAAAGCAACAAGAAATAAATGAATTATTTCCTGAGTTTGGCATAGACAATGTGTCACGTACATAAATTTTTTTTATTACCATGCAGTTCAAAGCCTTTGAGTATTTCTGTGTTGTGTGTTAAAGCAAGAATTCTGAATCCAGGATTAATTTATCTTGAATTTGGTAACTTTCCAAAGTATAAATCGTAGATAATAATAATAAAAAAAAAAAACCTGTCTTATGAATAGAAAAAGATTCAAAAATAGGGTTTGTTTTAGAATTAATCGAGTCATATCTTAAAGTATTAATATTTTTAAAATTTATTTTGTAGTCAGGAGAATTTCTGCAATAGCGTTTGATAAAAATATTATAAACCATTGTTAGAATATTACTTACCTTAAAAATCAAAACATAAATGTTAACTTAATTAGAACACAGATCTTAAAAATATATAAATGTGTTAAGGTATTTAAAATCCTAGATTTTATAATTAAGAACAGATTAAGGTATTATTATTAACGTGTTATTATTATCTAATTATTATAGATTGCTCTAATTTAAAAAAAAAAAATATTAAAAGTTTTGAAAAAAAAAAAAAAAAGAAAAAAAATCTAATTCAATTTTCGTTTAATGAATTGCAATCCAAAAATATTTTAATTAAAAGTGAATTTTCATTTTAATATGAAATGTAATTACCTTAATTTTAAATTCATTTACAATCACAGTAAATAGAAACATTAATTAAAATATTAATTTAATTTAATAAAATGAAATACAATATTTATTTAATAAAAAGATGAAATACAATATTCATTTAATAAAAGATGAAATACAATATTCATTTAATAAAAAAGACGATATACAATAATTTCCTTTTAAAATTAAATGTTAAAATATATTTTATTAAACTAGATAAACTAAAATAATTTATTACTACCTCAGGTTATCAGTGCATTTTTGAAACTCGATACTGCACTTAAATCTTGAATTATGCATCATGAAAAAAAAAGATCTTGTGCTCTTTAAAAAAGTTTTAAATAAGGTTTAAAGTAAAATAAACAAAAATAACAGTGAGAAATAAATAAACTTTAAAGCACCCGCTACTTATTTCACGAAAAAAATTTTCCTTGGCCCCACTCCAATGAAAGTCGGTGGTTACATAAAAGTTGCAAGATATCAGATACTATCAAAACAGTGGGAGGACTCATCTCAGAGAGGTTTCCAAATCTTTGTAAAAAAGCAGCACGAAATAAATGAATTATTTCCTGAGTTTGGCATAGAGACAATGTGTCACATACATAAATTTTTTTTTCTACCATGCAGTTCAAAGCCTTTGAGTATTTCTGTGTTGTGTGTTAAAGCATGAATTCTGATTCCAGGATTAATTAATCTTGAGTTTGGTAACTTTCCAAAGTATAAATCGTAAATAATAATATTAAAAAAAGATCTCTGTTGTGAGTAGAAAAAGATTCAAGATATGGTTTGTTTTTAGAATTAATAGAGTCATCTCATTAAGTAATAATATTTTTTATTTATTTAATTTTTAGTCAGGAGAAATTATGCAATAGTGTTAGAAAAAAAAAAATATTATAAACCTTTGTTAGAGTATTATTTACATTAAAAATCAAAACATAAATATAAATTTAATTAAAAAACAGATTTTAAATATATAGAAATGTATTGAAGTTTGTTAAAATATGTAAAATTCTAGGTTTTATAATTAAAAAACACATTAAACAATAGTAAAAGACATTCTACAGATATATAATCCTTGTACCATACATATTACTGTATATTATATCTCTGTAATACCCCATAACACCATACATAGTAGGCCTGAATGCCCCGTGTCTGGCGCTCGGTACCACAGATTTGCGGTTCGAGTCCCGGCGGTGCCCCGGATGTTTGTAGTGGTTCGGAATCCACTTTTTAAGCGTCCACCCAGTCTCATATGACTGTAGAGCGTCACGGAGCCAATTCAGATTTCTACCTACCGGTGCACCATCGCAACAGAAGCTGTCCCCCACTTTCTCTCCATCCATGTGTCCATAGGGTTCGTGAGCGTGGTGTAGATGTCTACTGCAGAAGTAGGATAAGAAACAACAACAACCATACAAATAGCCATAAATATTGTTCGTTTCTACTAGTTTGTACTTAGAGGGACAAAAATTCGATACAAATAAATGATATGAAAAAAAAATATTTGTAAATTAGATGCAATAATTCACTACATTTAAGTAACAATATTAACAAGTTTGAGTTTTATACTATAAAGTTATTGAATAATTAAATCATAGTCAAAAATTATTTTTAAAACTAAATTGAAGCTAAGATGTAGTAAAAATCTGTTGTTGTTCCTTATCCCACTTGGTAGACAGCAATATCTACACCAAGTCCACGAACCCGTGATCTTATGGAAGGAGGGAAACGGAGGGGGGCAGCTTCTGTTATGGCGGAGCACTCGTAGGTAGAAATTTGACTTAGCCCGTAAAAGCTGACTGTTTACTGGGTAGGGTTGTCAACCCATACGTTCTACAGTCATATTAGACCGGGATTTAAGAAGTGTATTCAAAACCACTACAAACATGCATGGCACCACCGGGACTCGAATTTGAAACCTGTGGCATAGAACGCCGGAGAACTAGTCACTCGGTCATCAGTTCCTGTAGTGAAATCCAAATCTTCTGACGAAGTGTTTTTTTTTTAAATGAACGCCAGCTAAGTAATGTTAAATAATGCTAACACATTTTTTTACAGAGCTTTTGGAAGCTGTTTAATTGATGTTCTAAAAGTAAATGTATAAAACATATGCTAAAGAAAATTGAAAATATAATTTAATGAATTTTAATTTTAAATTTCCTTAAATTCTCAGCTTATAAAAATTCGACAAAAAATGAAAATATCTCATTTATAGATTCAAGAAAAAATGCATTTTAGATGTTATTTACTAACCTTATTGATGAAATGATATATTACATCATTAATGATGATTTTTACATAAAAGTTAAAGAGAAAGTTATAAAAAAAATTGATGATTTTAATGATGATTTTTACATAAAAGTTAAAGTTATTTGAATTATATAATCCTATATATTATTGCAATTACACCATACAAAGACAATCGACCTGGTCTATTGTTATAGAGAAAATCAGTTCATTCTTGAAAAGAACGACATGGACAAGTTAACAAAGATTTCAAAGCGGAAGGACATGTTAGGGCATTAAAGATAGAATCAGATATGATAATCAATTGAAATTCTTTGTACCTTTAGATGTAATTTTAAGCTGATTTTATAGAAATTTAATGTACCACATGATAGAATAATTTATTATTATCAACAAATTTCCCATACCAGCAAAGAATTGGGGGCATTACAAAGAATACATATGAATTATTTAATATTGATTCATTTTTTTATCCTTTACTCAACTAATATTGAAATTGAATAAAGTATAATAAAGAGAGTTTAGAATTTCACAAAATAAAAAATACTTGAATTTAAATATGCTTATTAAAAAAATTAACTTTAAAGTGAATTAGAAGTTTAAAAGTTAAAATATCCGCCTTAAAATATTAACAACCATTCAGAAATTAAATTAGTTTACAAATAAAACTAGTATTTTGGCTTTTTTATAATAATTAATTAATCTGTTTTGTCTAATCCTCAATGTCCTGCAGCGCTGACTGAGTACTCATGGCTGGAAGGAAAGGGGCAACAAATGTTGTGATGGAGCAGCCACAAGTAGAAATCTGAATGAGCATCGTGTCGCTGAAGAAAGTGGGCAGTGCTTTCCGGTATGACTTTTAGGGGGAACTGCCCGAATTTGTGTTTCGTATGAGAGAAAACTTGGAAAACTTCCACCAGGTAGTCCGATTCACGAGGCAAGATACTGAACATCCCAAACGTCGTCGAGTCTCTTCATTTTTTGAAACAGTTTCTACAACAAAGCATCCAGCGGATTGAACAATCATGCCTAAATTAGTTGTGTATTTGACAATTAACAATTAATTTTTGAAACAATGTCAACAATAAAGCAACCAATGGATTGAACCTCAGTCCTAATGTTCACCAGCGGCGCACGTTACCACTGAGCCACGAGTCGGACATAAAAATTAGTGTGGGAAAAAAATTTTCATATATAAACGAAACCGAGTCAAATGTTGAAAAAACATTTCATATTTAATTTTAATCAGAAAGATTATTTCTCACATTTATAATATTTTTTTAAAACTATATCTGAAAAATATTTGTCACAGGAAATATTTTATTAACATTAAAGATGGCAGAAATTCAAATTTATAAAATAAATAAAACAAAATGTATACATGCTGTAATTTGAAATCCTAATAAATTTTAGTTTTTGAAAAATCAATGTTGCTACTACATTTTTTTATTGCAGCTAGATTCAAAAACTCAAAGTCTTAAATCTAACTGCTATTTTTAAACGAATCTCTAGTCTGCTTCGAATTTAACTGTTATGCCATCATTTAATTAGCAAAAACATAAAATCGAAAAGTCAATTGTTTTGGATGTTTCTTAATTAAAAATGAATATTTTCCTTTAAAGCTGTCAAATACGTAAACTCATTTTGATGACTTAACAGATGAAGGAAAATTATTGTTAGAATTATATTCTTTATCAAACTGTTTTATTTCTTGTTAATTTTATCTGAAATTGTTTTTTTTCCAAGCCATAATTTCTGATTGAAGTAAACATTCTTCATATTTTATTTATTTTCTTCAAACTTCTTCTTTAATTATAATTTTCCAATAAAAAAAGTAAAAAAAATCTGAAAATACTGAATGGAAATCGGAATAAGAATTTTTGAACTCTCCCTTCTTCCTATTTAAGGATTCAGAATCGTTAATTATTTATGCAAATAAATTTTTTGAATAACTATTTAACTGTCGAATTCTATCAAAGAGAATTTTGTTGAGAGAAAAAAAAAAAGTTTCAAACGTCAACAAAAAACAATTGAATGATGGTGAAAAATTCCTTTAAAGAAAAATGATGGGTCTTTGCATAATTACTTGATAGTTAACCAGGAATATTTAAGTACAAAATTATTTTTCAAATGAATTCAACTGTAAAAAATTAATTTTTATTTTGCAACGTATTTTGGCAAAGAATTTTATTAATTTAGACTTCCTGATGATTTAGGTTATAATTTTTTTAAACATTAATCTTTGTTGCGGGTTTATTTATATATTTTATTAATTTGGACTGCCTGTAAACTTTCATATATAATTTTCTTTATTTTTAGGTTTTTATAAACGAGAGTATTATTGTGTGGAGCTATCGATATTTAGCTATTAAGAATATCATTTAATGAGTTCTATTTATGTATTACAAGTTGATAATTTATAATTTAAAACATATTCTTATAATTAAGGGTCATATGAAATCTGGTATCTTCTCTGATTTTAAGTACCGAAGCAATGATTTAGGGGTTTAGAAAAAAAAAAATTAACTTATGAGATTGTAAAAATCTGAATTTAATCTTTTTCACTTTTTCTGAAATAAAGAAAATAAATTAGTAAACTATTTTATTAAGCATTAATAACTTTTTTCCCTTTTAATAATAATGAATATTAATTTCTGATTTTTTATTTACGCTAAGCAATGAGACATATTCTGTTAATTAAAGGTCATATGAAATATGATACCTTCTCTGATTTTAAGCATCAAACGCAATATTTTGGGGGTTAGAAAAAATTAACTTCTAAGATTTAAAATATTTTTCTGTTAAATTATGTATTTAATCTTTTAACTTTTCCTGAACTAAATTAATAAATTATTTTATTAATCATTAATAATTCCTTTTTCTCTTTAATAATAATATATACTTTTGATTTTTCTTTACGCTTAACACATGAAACAGATACCGATAACTAAATGTCATAATGAAATCTGATATCTTCTCTGATATTAAGCACCGAAGCAATAATTTTGGGGCTTAGAAAACTTTTTTTTTCTGAAAAAGGAAATCCAATTATTTCGGTAATCATGAATAATTCCTTTACCTCTTTAATAATAATAAATATTAATTTCAGATTTTTCTTTACGCTAAATATTGGAAGAGATTTCGATAATTAAGTCATATGAAAACTGATACCTTCTCTAATTTTAAGCACCAAAGCAATAAGTTTGGGGCTTGGAAAAAAAAAAAATTAACTTCTAAGATTCAAAATTTTTCTGTTAAATTAAGAATTTAATCTTTTTTACTTTTTCTGAAATAAAGAAAATAAGTTAACAGATTATTTTATTAATTAATAATATAATTTCTGATGTTTATCCTCTTTTAATAATAATAATAAATATTAATTTCTGAATTTTGAATGAAACAGATTCCGATAATTAAAGGTCATATGAAATCTGATAACTTCTCTGATTTTAAGCACCAAAAAGCAATAAGTTTGGGGCTTAGAAAAAAATTTCTAAGATTCAAAAATTTTTCTGTTAAATTAAGAATTTAATCTTTTTTTTTTTTTTCTGAAATAAAGAACAATGAATTAATAAATTATTTTATTAATCATTAATAACTCATTTTCCTACTATAATAATAATAAATATTAATTTCTGATTTTCTTTACTCTAAACACATGAAGTAGAATCCGATAATTAAAGGTCATATGAAATCCGATATCTTCTATGATTTTAAGCACCGAATCAATAAATTTGGGTATTTCAAATATTTTTCTGTTAAATTATGAATTATTTTTATTAATCATTAACAATTCTTTTCACTCTTTAATAATAATAAGTATTAATTTATGAATTTTATTTTATTTAATTATTTAATTTTACTTATTAATTTCTGAATTTAATCATAATTTTACGCGAAGCAGTGAAACAGATTCTGATAATTAAAGGTCACGTGAAATCTGATGCCTTCTCTGATTTTAAGCACCAAGCGCATTATTTTTTGGGAGTTAGAAAATATTAATTATTAATTATTATTAAGATTTAAAATATTTTTCTGTTAAATTATGTATTTAATCTTTTTTACTTTTCCTGAAATAAATTAATAAATTATTTTATTAATCATTAATAATACTTTTACCTCTTTAATAATAATGAATATCAATTTCTGATTTTTATTTACACTAAACACGTGAGATTGTCAATTTAAGCTGCAAGAAAAACATTCGTAGAAATCTAAATATGGATTGACGAAACAACATGCTGCAAAATATTCAATTGTTAACCTACTAAAATAATGTCGTCGATTTCAAGTGGAAATACTATTGTAAAGACATATGATATTAATAAATTCAAGTGACAATACTTTCAATGATACATGTTTATATTTACATGTTACGAGTAATTTTTTTTATTTATATGACTGTCAAAATATCCAAGCGAAAGGACATTTGGGATATATCTTGTCTGAAACATCAATGCGGAGAATTTATTTTCATGGCAGGATTCTATATCATCTGGAATGATATAAATATTTTTCAGCATATTTTATGTGGGGTAACAGATAAAGTGTCAATACAAGAAAACAAGGTACAGCAAAATTTTGAATTGATTTAAGGAAACGTATTTAGCTATGATCAATGTCGTGCACTTTATTTATTTATTTTGTTTATAAGTCTACTAACACGAATGATAGGATAGTGCCTGAAAACACCTCAATAGTCCTTGATCTTATTGAAGAGAGACTCAAAAGAAACTAAAGGAAATAGGGATCAAAACAATAAATTCTCTTTCATCACACAATCATATCACTGCCTACACTATTGGATCATCCAACTCAAAGCTTTGTAACGGAGGTTCCCGAGCTATTTTATTGCTCCCGACGGGCAAAGAATTGAAATTGCTATCGGTGTTGGAAAAAAATTGCATCACACTTTACAGGAGAACAACTGGCCATTCAGAAGGAACTTGAGGCCTATCTGAGTCTACCTCCATCACAACAAATGAATGGAATTACTACCTTCACTGATTCAAGGTCTGCCTTACAAGCTTTTAATAAAGGTTTCTCAAGTATGATCTTGAACATTGTATCTCTTTTAGAACAAATCCCTGCTCATGTGGATGTGAAATTTAATGAAATTTCCGATTCTTTGGTGAAGAATGCCAGAAGTCTGGATCAAACTACCATTCCTACTGATCTTGCAGATGCAAATGCCTTGGTAAAATCTAAACTTATGATAGTACCAAGGCATTACCAAACAAAATTACTAATATTTATTATCCTTCTAAGATCAAAACTAAATACTTAATTGCAGAACCAAATGTAGATAGAAAAACAGCTACTACTCTCACAAGATTTAGGATGAAGCAGCCCCAAAAGTATGAAAACTTCTGCTGACGGCATTAAAAAACACCAAAAATGTGGCAACTGTCCTGATGTAGAGCTTACTCCTCATCGCGTCTTTTTGATTGCCCAGCTGTTGCAGCAGCCATGCATTGTCTGGACTATCCCTCGGGAGAGGATTTATACTCCTCGCTAATAATCAACATAGCCAATATTATTTGGGAGCACCACGATATTTGATTTCTTTGTACTACTCAGAGGATATACAACAACACAAATGGTCTACCGGTAGAAATTTAGAGTATTTTTTTACATAGTCTTTAAAGGAATCTAGGACAACTTTTAAAGATAATTATATATTTCCTTGTTGTATAGTAGAAATCCTGAAAACTCCACCAGACATCCTGATAGGAGATATGGAGTCTCACATACGCTGCAATTATCACTATAATTGTTTTTCGTTTCTGAAAGCAGTGAATACATTAGTGACGAATGTTACCATTGAGTAAAGAGTAGGGCATGCCACTCCGTTCTAATAATTCCGATGGATAGACAGTAAAACACCGTATGCTATTAACTTGGAATAAATATGAAACCTAGTTTTATAATAAAAATACAGATTTAATATAAATAATTGTAGAATCATTTCCACTACCTTTCTCAGAATAATTAGAAGGAATTGTTTGGGAGAAGTGTTGGAAACTCTTATAGGTATGAAGTTGCAACAGATTTAAAACGAAAATCAGAATTTATTTTTATCAGAAGAGATTAAAAGGTTTTTTTTTTTAATTAAATCTGGAATTGTTATTATTATAGTTCATTGGTTTTTTCTCTTTGCTAATTAGTTTGCATATCATTCTATCCTTCTAGGTTTCATGATTTTTCTAGAAATGATTATTTTTCTGTTTACAGTTCATGCTTTACAAAATGTTTCTAAAAATTTTGATGATTGTGCTATCAATCGATATCAAACGGGCATCTTGTTTTTTTCCTAGAAAGGTTTATTCAGAGAAAACATAATGTTTATCAAAACAATGTGTAAAAAGGAATGTTTTGACGCAAAAATCTATCTTCGCTTATTTATAATTATTGAAACCTATTTGTCTTCTGTTGTTATTTATAGCATTCAAGATAGTATTTGCATTTACAAACTCTAATTTAATATAATTTATTCTTTAAATACTTGAAATGATGCACGTTATGCTGATAGTTAAATTCTTGCACTAAACAATAACAATTACAAAAATACATGAAAAAAAAATTCAAAAGTTCACTTAATAAATAAAATAATTAGATAGCATTACTTTCGGTTACAAAGTTCTTAGAAGTAGAAATATTTTTTTCTTCTTTTCTTTCTAATGCCGCTGGCAAACACAGACATGGATGTCTTGGATGCCTTAAGGCAAGTGCTCCACAGACGTACTCACTTTGCATTACCCAGGGGGCGCGTGTAACTTGAAGATAAGCCACGGGTAACAATGCCCCCGCAACGCTCTATTAGACCACCGGGACCTACTTTTTAAAGTGGCTTCCGAACCACTACAAACAACCATGGCACCGCCGGGGACTCGAACCCGAAACCTGTGGTGCCGAGCGCCAGAGCGCTGGCCACTCGACCATTCAGGCCCTGAAGTAGAAATATAGATGCAATACAAAATTCCGTCTTACATTTGCACACACACACACACACACACACACACACACACACACACACACACACACACACACACACACACACAAACACAAATGAAATACACTAATTTTACGCGATAAATTGAATAAATACAAATTTATTTTCTGAAATAGCTTTTTATTGTTTGCATTTAATAATTTTTAAATTAAATTCAGCTGAATTTATCAACTATTTAAATTTTTTCTATAATAGTTGAACTTGATACTGATACTTGATAAATAGCTAATACGATAGCTAAAAACTACTGGTTAGGAATACGGAAATAAGAACCGAAACTGACCTTATAATTCATGCCGTAAAGCTCCGGCGGAAACTCCAAAGCATTTTACTAGTATATCCTCATTGACCTTATAATTTACAATATTTTTTATTAAAATTTGCATTAAATGCATTGTAACCTTGACAGGCTTATAATTATGCAATGTGATTACATGTGTTATGTATACACCGATTGCATGTCTTATACATTGCATGATGTGATTGCATGTCTTATACAACGATTGTAATTTTGTTAAAAGTAGAATGAATAATACGCATAAACGATTTTAGGATTGATGTATAAGAAAATAAATCACCCTAGTTAAAGAAAAGAAAATAATTTTCCTCTCTCCTTTCTAATTGTTTGATACTTGGGTCTCATTTTTGAAAGGGAAATAATTAAATTCCTGATAACTTGTAATAATATCAGATATATGGTTATAACGGAACAATTCTCAAAAACCATAATTTCCGAGATGATAAATTCCTTTTATAGAATTTGGCTATGATATAACTACAGTAATTACAGTATGGCAAAAAATAATAATATCAGTACCTATTCACTATACATAAAAAGAATTTAGAATACAATATTTGGCATTTAAAAATACATTTAAAATAGTTGACTAATTTGTCATTTAGCAAATTAGATTGCATTGTATCACTGTAACCCTAACGAAACTATTAACTTCCGTTTTGAAAAACAATTTACTTTTTATATGTGTGGTGAGCAAACGAGAAGAGATTTCATGATTTTCTACAATAAGCATAACATGCAATCAGTTAACTAGACAATGTAAGTTTTTGTTTCCTTGTTCAGTTGTAAAATTAAGTCGCTTTTTCAATGCAAAATGGGTCGATTTCTCTTTAGGAAGTTACCCAGATCGACTCTTTTCTTACAATCGATAAAAGACCATAATGGTGTAAAATATATGACTTGCAGTTTTGCGACTTGATGGCCAATTGGTTAGCGCTCTGCCTTGTTGCCACAGGCTTCATGTTTCGAATCCTGGTGGTGGCAAAGATGTTTGTCAGTGGTTCAGAATCTACGTTGACGTTAAATTGAAGGTCCTGGTCTAATTAGCCAAAGTGTGCAAAGGATGACCGTAGAGCGACAAAAACCAAACTAAACTCGCAGTGGTGTCCCTTTCATTCCAATTCCTTTTCTTCTTAAAGATCAAGGATTAATATATATATTTTGAATTATAAGTTAAGGTGTTTTTAAGGCCAAAATTGTTGGTTCACTTTGGAATCCCTTTTTAAAGTATTCTTTCTTAAAAATAATAGATAATTAACAGTTTTTTTGAATTGCTGTCTTTTATTTTTTTATGATATGATTTGAGCCTTTTATTAAGAAAATTCCTTAAAGAGAAATTACTTTTTATACCTTAATTTCAAAACTGTATGACTTTAAATTAGGAGATTAACACTGTATGACATTAAATTATGAGATTAACACTGTTTGACTTTATATTATCAGATTAACACTTAAAGCTTAATCAGCAGTTCAAAAGTTAAGATGAAGTTTTTAATTTTGTTATTAAACGCCATGGAAATTAGGTTTGAGAGGGAAAGTATTAAGATTAGGCTCAGAAATAAGATGCTCATGGACCTCGTGAACCACGAACATTCCCTGTCGTATACAGTAGAAATCCTTATATTATTCCCTTCCAAGAAGTCTTTTTGAGGTAATTGCAATTAATTCATGTTTATTAAAACAAGAAGTCTTCATCTTCGTACAGACTTTTCAACTGACGAAGCTAAACGCTGATATGCAGTGAAACATTTGTCATTAAATCTCTTCATTTCTGAAAGCGGTGATTGTAATACTCCGCAACAGCGGTTTGGTTTAGTTTGCCGCTCTACACATTTCTGTCATTTTTGCACACGGCTAATTAGACCGGGATCTACAGTTTAACGTGGATTTCTAACCATTAATAAACATCCATGCCATCGCCAGGACTCGAAGCTAAAGCCTGTGGTACCAAGGTCAGACCGCTATCCAATTGACCATCAAGCCCCCCACAACTGCGAGGAAATTCAATTAGAACAAGATTTGAAGTCCAAATTTTTGTGCACAATTTTTATTTTTTTGAAGTTCCATACAAATTCTTTTCTAGACTTTATCAGCATTAATAAATATATAGGGAATTATGCTTAGTTGTCGGCTAAAACGAACTAATTCTTTAAATGGTGTCAACATTTCTTAGACGCAATAATGAAATGAGGGTATTGATCACATTTTGGGCCAAAGAACTATTATATACTATGACTCGATGTTTTTTATTGGGATGGTAATCAATCAGAGGGTGAATAACTCTGATGGGACATTGAACCACATCTGGAAGAACTAAAATTGCATCCAACTATCAGTATAGTAAAGGGGGCTATAGACTTATATTTGGTGGGAAATCGATACTTCGATCACCTCGCCTTTTCTTCCTCTCCTCTAATTTCAGGGCGAACAGACTAGTTGTGATAGCTGTGATAGTTAAGGCCCTTTTCTCCCCTTTTTCCTCTCGCTTGTGGATTTTGGCATCTCTCAGAATTTAAGCTCGCTTGGCTCCCCCCTCCTGCGATTTGCAAAGAAACGACATGCACAAAAGAGAGAAGATGCAAGTAATGGAGTTTCTGGGTTTCCGATGTCTTTTGTACATGGGAAATGCTGGGCTTGTAATGAATATTTGCCCTCGTCATAAGTGCGTTTGTCACGTGCCATGCCAAAGTTTTCAGAGCAGGCTAAAGAGACTCCCCGGTTTTCGACATGCCTCTTTTTTCATTACTTTAATTCATTTATTGACTGGAAACAGAAAAAGGGAATTTCTTACCTTTTTGGAAAAAGAGATCATTATCATTGTTGTTTAAATGGACATTTGTGTATAAGGCATTTCTTTCATTCCTTAATCGACTTTCAGCACTACGTATACAAATATGTTATATATAAATATATATATATATACACACTCAAGTGCCAAAACATTATGACCACCTCTACATTTTGCAATGAACTCGCCTGGTTGACGTGGAAGGCACGTGATCAGGTGGAAGTGGTATTTAACTGGTGTTAAGTGGTGGTATTAATCCATGCCAAGGCGGGTTGAAGCTGTGCCAAAGGTGGGCCAACTATATATATATATATACTCTTTATATGATTTTATTGTTGATATTTATTGACTGATAGAAAGATAATTTTATCATGCGTAATTCGATAAAAGCATCGTTATCATCAATCATTTTTAGATTTATAATTGACATGGTGATATGCAGATTTCTTTAGTATTTATATAGATTTTTATACATATATGTCCCTTATTTTCTATTACTATTTGAATATAAAATAGATATAGTTGAAAAATATAGTTAGTACTTAAAAATTGTTTTTCTTTAAAAAAAGTAAAGAATAAAACCATTTTCATGTACGATTGCATATAATGGTCATAACCGTAATACACTTTATGTATATACAACATGATGGAAAGGTTTATATAAATATATATAATGTCATGAAGGATTTATTACGATTATGTCCACTATATGTAATATACATGTAAATGTAGTTATATCTAAATTTAATTATATTATATGAGTTATCTTTAACTTTTTTTAAAAGCAATTTTTAAGTACCAATTATATTGATTAATTAATCCTTGAGTGATATATTATAGAAATAAATGAAAACAATTTTTATTTTTAAAAAATATTAAATAAAAATATTTTTATTAATAACTAATACAAATTTAAAATATAATTGTTTTTTCACTTATTTGAGTATTTGAGTAATCAGACGTTTTTAAGTTTATCAAATTTCATTTGACTGAAAAACATTTAATCAATTATCTAACTATCACAAGAATTGATTTACTGGTAATATTGAATATTTAAAAACACGCGAATCATTTATCATATCTATCATCTGCATACATTTTGGTATCTAGTATATAACGTTTATTTTTAGTGAAACTAAACGGAATATTTTAAAAGCAAAATTTGAAAAAAAGGAATTCATTAGAATTTTATGGAGTTTTGTTTATTAGTGAAGAATATGTTATAATTCATTTAAAATTTAATTCAACAATACCACACCAGGAAAAGAATTCACGAAAAGTTTTTTTTTTTTCAGTTAAATTAAACGGAATGTTTTAAGAGCAAAAACTAAAAAAAAAGTAATTTATTAAAATTTTTTGTTATTTATTAGTGTAGGAGATGTTATAACTAAGTTAATTTTTAATTCAACAACACCACAGTAGGAAAAGAGTTCATAAAACATTTATTTACAATGAAACTAAACGGAATATTTTAAAAGCAAAAATTAAAAAGAAAAAGATTCATTAGAATTTTATATTATTTATTAGTAGAGGAGATGCTATAATTAAGTTAAATTTTAATTCAGCAAAGCCACAGTACAAAAGGAATTCACAAAACCTTTATTTTTAGGAAACTAAACGGAATATTTGAAGATCAAAATTTAAAAGAAACGAATTCATTAGAATTTTATGGACTTTTGTTTATTAGTGGAGAAGATGTTATAATTAAAGTTAAATTTTAATTAAAAAACACCACAATACGAAAGGAATTCATAAAAAGTTTATTTTCAATGACACTAAACGGAATATTTTAAAAGCAAAATTTAAAAAAAGAAATTCATTTGAATTTTACGGAGTTTTGTTTATTAGTTATTGTTAATTTAAATTTTAATTCAACAACACCACAGTACGAAAAGTATTCATAAAACGTTTATTTTCAATGAAACTAAACGGAATATTTTAAAATCAAAAATTGAAAAAAAGGAATTGATTAGATTTTTATAGAGTTTTGTTTATTAGTAGAGGAGATGTCATAATTTATTTAAACTTTAATTCATCTACACCACAGTACGATAAGAATTCATAAAACGTTTATTTTAAATGTAACTGAACGAAATATTTTAAAAGCAGAAACATTAGAATTTTATGGATTTTGTTTATTATTAGTAGAGGAGATGTTATAATTAAGTTAAATTTTAATTAAAAAACACCACAATACGAAAGGAATTCATAAAACGTTTATTTTCAATGAAACTAAACGGAATATTTTAAAAGCAAAATTTAAAAAAGGAATTTATTAAAATTTTATGGAGTTTTGCTTATTAGTGGAACAGTGGTTATAGTTAACTTAAATTTTTAATTCAACAAGACCACAGTACGAAAAGAATTCGTAAAACATAGACGGCATATTTTAAAAAGCACAAATTAAAGAAAAAAAGTAATTCATTGGAATTTTTGGAATTCAAATATTAATGTAATTTTAGAAATAGATACGAAAAATTATTCTTTAAAAATAAGAAACACATTTTAGATAATAAATACCTTTAAAAAGTAAAACAGTAAATTTCCTTTAATTTAGGTATTTTTTGTTCTTTAACTTGATAGTAAATAATAACTTAATGAGTAATATAATGAAATTCTACCTACTTTTATTTACTTTACTTTGTACTATAAATAAGACAATTTTCTTTTGCACAAACAGATCTCATTTAGGGAAGAAAATAATCGATTCCCATATTTTCAGCTCTCTAAAATATCTAATCAATATAACAAATTATTTTTCGACCCAGAAATAATCGATACGCTTTTATTTTGCGCCTAGCATTTCTTTCACACTGGCAGACACAAATGACTGATTTAATTCCACGAATTTGTGTATGTTTTTATTTATTGTTATTGATGAAAACCACCACCATTAATAACATAAAAGAAGGAAAGAAAAAGAAAAAAAAAATACCCAACAAGTTAGGAGCCTGCTAACTCACTTTAAAATTAGTTCTGCACAACGTTATGAAAACATAAAAACGAGCTTAGAAATGTGCAATTTACATTAATTTATTTACACAAAAAATGGTGCAATAGCGTTTCGAAATGAATATTGATCGTTAAAACGGTGCTTGCTCATAAAACTGTGTCATTAAAATATAAAAACAACAACGAATGAATTCTTCGTAACGATGAAGCCATTACAAAATATTGATGTTCGTGCTGTTGCTTTGATCTTCCAATTTATTTATCTCCTGTTTCTATTTATACATGTTTTGCTTCAGACATAACAAAAGGTCAAATACACATTAAAAAGCTCGTTCGCTTTCGTTTTTTTAAAGATGCTTTGTGTTCGGAATTCTGAAAGTTTAAACGTTATATCGATTAATGAAATTTTAAGTAGAGAGTTCGAATAATATGTTCGCGTAATAAATTTGGAAATTCTTATCTCATAAAAATTATTATACACAAATGTTTTAAAGTTTTCATAAAAATAATAGATTATTTAAAAAATTTTTTTTTAACCTTGAAATAAATCGAAATGGTAATATAAGCAATTAAACCTTATAACTTATAAATTGTATTGTATAGGTTGGGCAACCAGATTGTAACTGGCGTGGTTGAAAATACCTGAGGCGCTGTTGGAAAACTCACAGCTTTATTTACATGCATAAACACTATACACATACAAGATTTAACACATTTAAAGACATATAACTATAAGTTCGTGGAAGTATTCCACTACTAAGTCAAAAAGCCCGACATTCCAGTGTAGCGCAGGATGCGCGAAATATACTTCCTCTCTGGTGAGAGTCTGTAAGCTAACTACTACGCAGGGTTACCTGAAATGTATCTCCTCTCGAAATGAGAGATTATAAACTAAACATTTCCTCAACAGAAGTGCGTGATTGCGCTATACTTCCTCATGGGTGAGAATCTTGAGGCCTACTGAGCATTTCTCAGGAACTCTGCCACAGAGGGCGCTATTGCCAGTGCATAGAGAGAAGCCTGGTTACAAAATGAAATATTCTCCAAATAATAACAGTAAAAATAAAGGTACATCATTAATCAAATTAATAAGCCATATGAAAATTCATTATAAAATGCTTATATACTGGTTAAAAAAGTATATAATATAAATTTACAAAATAGAGATGGATATTTTTAAAAGGGATGTGAAAAGGTTATTAAAGATGCAATTTACTAAATTTATGAATGTTTTCTGTAATATTTTTATTCAAAAATATTTAACTTTAGGAGAAATGTGATGTTAAATTATTAAATTAGTAAAAATGAACAAATTATGAAGATATTTATATTTCTAAATTTCTATTTATTTTTATTTTTGCTAATTAAAAAAATATAGTAACCGTGTTATATAATTGTAAAAAGTTTCATTTTAATTTTTATTAATCAATGAGATTTTATGAAAATATGTTCTTAAATGTGAATGTCATGTAATAATAATTTTTTAAAATTATTCGTGCAATTATCAGAGATAAGTCCGATAAAATTCAAAGGCAGTTAAGTTCTTCCGTTTGGCTAGAGGAAGTGGGGAACAGGATGGGAACCATCCAAATATCGTTCGCGGGGAAGCTCATTTCAAACTGTAAATGGTAAAATTTAAAGGCGGATATTGTGGCAAGGAGCTTCTGAATAATGTCGAGAATTTGTTACATGGGTCTCCATGAAGATTAATACCATTAAGGAATTTATGATAACTATACAATTTTTCTTTAAAAATCTAAGATATTTATTTGTTAAATTTCCTAAGAAAGATTGAACTGTCAAAAATCCCATCGGTAGCTTTCGAATGCATAATCTTTCATAAACGCATGCTTATCGACTAAAATTTAATCTGTGGAATTTCCTTTTCATTGAAATTGATGATGCATTGCCAACAAGGTATTGAAATATTGGTGGGTTGATAAATGATGTTCTAAAATTCAAGTTCTGAGCACTATCGACAAATCTGCCAAAAAAAAACATCGTTAATAATAATTTCTTTATCACTTAAAAATAACATATAAGTTCTGTGTGGGATTCCAGTTATTGTTACACATTATTAATTTAAAATTTAATTATTAAATAATTTATTTTAAATTATTGTTATTTAAATAATAATTTAATTTATTTGCTTTAAATTATTTACGCTCTTAAATTCAAGTTCTGAAAGACTATCGATAATTCTGCGAAAAACGTCTTTAATAATAATTTTTTATCACTAAAAATAACATATTAAGTTCTGTGTGTGATTCTAGTTATTGTAACACATTATTAATTTAAAATTTAATTATTAAATCACTTATTTATTATGCAATTTGTATTATTATTGAATAACCAAAATTACAAAATATGTAGCAATTTTTTTTTAGAAATTTAAAATTGAATTTAGAAAAAAAGCATTTTTACTTTTTTAATATTTTATATTGTTAGAAATGATAATTGAAAGTACCTTTGTAATTATTGTATCAAATTTACTTACTTTTGTAAAGTATTTTAATTCTAAATGTCCTTAGTAATTCGACGAAGTCACTGTTAAAAAATAAATCGAAATGCAACAAAATTTACGTAACTATATTTATTTCATTTGAAGAAATAAGAAAACTTGTAGCTTTTTTTAAATGATTAATATTTTTCAGCAGGTTCATTCTACAGTTTAAATGTGGTAATACGAGTTTACTTGCGTAAGGGTGAAATATTTTGATGACTTTTGCATGAAAATTGTAATATGTATTTATTATTTGTAATAATGATGCTGATCTTTTTAACTATTTAATTCGAAGGTAGCAGTGATTTAAAAGCGAGTTTCTTCTGTTTTAATTATGACCAGGCCCCTGAAATAGTATAATTATTTCTAATATTTCATTACAGTAAAAATACATTGTTGGAATTAATTTTCTTTTTATAATGGTAGCACAATGAGAGGAATTCGTGGTTTTATAATGTAATATTAGGAAAACAAATTTGCTTAATTATTGGATAAAATGTATATTTAAAAATTTAATCAAATGTCTTGATTCTAATAGAACAAAACCGGACTTATTCTAATATCAAATTGAGGCCGTGTCTCCAAAATATAGGACGTATAGTGATTCTTGGGGTACGCTGATGCATAACAATATTCGCTATGTTCAAATTGTATAGCAAACCATCGTGGCATTTTGCAATACAAAATCTTGAAATGCTTCACATTCAGACCCATCTCTCTTTCTTAGGTAATTGTTCAAGATCCGAAGAGCGAATGAGCTGCAGCAACGATGAAAATCATCAAACAAACACAAATATCCAAAAAGACTGTATGGCAAAAACTGCATTGGAAGATAAAAAAAAACACACACAAAAATTATATATAAAATATACAAAAACAGGGTATGAAACATGTTGTCCAGGAAACTGAAAACACGAAATTTATTTAAATACATTGAGGTGTACATATGTATATATTTATAATGACAATGTTTGAAATGTTTGTTCTCTTAACTTATTTGTAAACTATATTAGTATATTAAAAATAAGCACTCTATTCGAAGAAAAATATTTTATGCATTATTTTAATATATTACAAACAAACGACATCATGGATTCAATTCATTAACCTGTTTTAATAAAAAAGTGATAAATTAAGAACTGATAAACAAGATAAAATATCTTAAATGCATTATATAATATAAAATCATATCTTTTACGTACTAGAGCAACCTCATATGCAAAATATTCATTTATATGTATCGGTCTCATGTACCATTTACACTTATATATATATATATATATATATATATATATATATAATACACCCTCACTGACGGAAGCTAAAAGGAAGAAGTGCCTTCCGGGAGAACTTTTTAGGAGTTACTGCTTCTCCCATTTGAGTGCCGTATGAGGTAAAACCCAAACACAACCATGAGTAGTGTAAACAACCATGAGTATGCTTAGTTTTTCCTTAGTAATAGAATTTTTACTTTTGAATAGTAAAAATGATACAAAATGGCAATTCATAAATCAGTCTAAAAAAAGTCTCTCAGTCTTTTTTATCATTTTACATTTAAAATTACTTTGAATTACTTCTTAGAATCTTATTGTTGAATTCCAAGTTACTGTTAATAATGTTTCAGTAAAATTGGACAGTTGTCACGAGCTATCTTGTCCCTGTTGAGTGTTGAAGAATAATTCAAATTATGATTTTTTATGCATATTATATAATAAAATTAATTGAAATTTCTTAATTGAAGCTACAGAAAATTACATATAATTATAAATGCAATATTTATTTGAGATCTGCAATCTATTTCACTTTTTGCAAAAAGAAATATAACAAGCCAGTTTTTTTTTTCGAAAGAAATTAAAAATTGTGAGGCTCATGAGCCAAATAAATGCATGTGTCCTATGATTTTTGTTGCTAGTAGTAATGCACGAGATGCTAAATTTAATACACATTAAAAAGCGATGAAACTCTGATGGCTGAATGTGAGCTTTAAGGACTACAGTCAGGCTGCCATCAAGAGTTTTGAGAGTATTTTTCTATACAAACTTGCAAACTGGGGGAATTACTCTTGAAAGTCATCATCCAGAACGTAATAACATCTTCGTCATCCTTCCCCAATCTCCTACCAACGTAGAAAAAAAAAGGAAGGCATTTAAATAATGAAAATGTATAAATGTACCACAATCCACCACAAATCATTCAATGTCGATGATGATTAACTAACTAAAAACCCATGTTGTACATTCAAGAAAGATCCTTAAGCCTGTTTCGACAAGCCCTCTCCTCGCAGTGCTGACACGTAACCCATGCCAACAAAAATAATCCCTCTTTCCTACTTTAATCTGATCTCGTTTGGGGCTGCAATGCGGAAGAAAGCTGGGTGCTAGAAGCGGCAGCATGAATGCAGACCTCCTGGCATTTGCCAGCTGGCATGCTGTGTCTTCCTTGACTTAGTTATTGTTAGGGAGGGAGCAATTTCCTTAATTATAACTCCTATGATGTTATTACCCCAAAGCAAAAAATAGACAATCGTATGGCTAAGATGCCGATTTATAATGATTGGCGAGAAAGAATGGTGAATGATCGAAAACATATATCCATGATTGATAAAGGTTAGAAAAAAATGTAAAAGCTCTTCATATTTATAGATGAAATTAAAAGAGATGATGTTAGGAATTTAAGTGAAGATGGAAAGAAATTTAACTGTTTTTAGGATGCTATCAACCGTTACTAAAATTAACGACACTAAAAATTATATATATACATACACAGACAGACACACACACACACACATATACATATGTATATATTGCTTTTTGAATTAATCTGAAAAAATAAAATTGAAAATATTGAATAATGTTAAACTAGAAATATCTGTTCAAAAATATTTGAAATCTGAATTTAATATTTTAATTCACATAGTTTTAGCATTTCTTAAAAAACTGAAAAGAGGAAAAAAAAATTCTTGTTATAAACAATACAGCATAAAAGAATATTGGTAATAAAAAACAGATTTTTAACATTTTTTCTGTATAAATAAAAATCAGAAAATTTGGAAAAATTATGAATGGAATTTTTGCTGAAATAAATTTTAATTTAATTTTTTACAACGAAACATAACTTTCTTAAAATTCTATTTTTATTGTTTTAGTTTTTATTGTTTTTTTATTTATATAAGTTATACTAAAAATATCTTTGCAATTTCGACATCTGAATTCTGTAAATTTTAATTGACTTGGTTTTAACATTTCATAAAAATCAAAAGATAATAAAATGATATTGTAATAAAAATATTGTTATAAAACAGTTACAGTTAAAGAATATTGTTAATAAAAAACAGTTACGTTTTTCTATGTTTAAATAGAAAAAAACCCCAAAACATATAGAAAAATTAAGAATTTTTTTTTAGAAAATATATATATATATATTTATTTACAACGTAACATAACTTTTTCTTTAAAAATTTATTTTATTGTTTTATTATTATATTGATTTAGTTATTTATTTTATTTTATTCTTTGACATCTGAATTTAAAAATTTAAATTGCTTATAAAAATTAAAATATGAGAAAATATATTGTGATAAAACATAGTTATAAAAACAAAGTTACAGTTAAAAAAAAAAAAATAAAAAAAACAGATACATTATCTGTGTTTGAATAGAAAACTATAGAAAAAAATTTAAAGGGAGTTGTTTTAGTAATATATTTTTAATTTTTTTTACAACTTAACTTAATTTTTCTTAACATTTTATTTTATTGTTTACAAAATTATATGAATCGAAAATTTGACTTTTTTAAACGATAATGAATGCATTTTCATTAAATATTGCATTATAAATAATAACCCACTGCAAAAATAGTATTTAATTGTTGTTATCACTTTATCCAAAAATAATATAAATTGAATCGATAATACGATACAAGGGATTTATTTATTTACGAAACGAAATTTGTACGATTTGTAAATAGAAATATCACAACTCAATTTAATTTTGCTAAGTAAAAACGTAATTCATTTAACCTTCAAGAAATTTTAATTCATTTTTTTGTGATATTTCCTTCTTATTCAGAAAAAAAAATTTTTAATAAAAGTGAATTAATATAATAAAAGAACAAAATTGATAGATATTTTTATTATGACAAAGAAAATTTTTCCTGATTTTAAGGTACAACATTTCTTATTTTCAAAAATTAAAAAGGTTCCATTAAATATATACGATCAATTTATTTTCATTAATTCAATAAATCTTTATCAGTTACAGATGCAGCAACTTTAAAAATAGTGAAATAATGACCAGAACAGCAGATTTTGAAAAATGTAATAAAATTGATTTTTAATACTTTTTTAATTAGAAAATTAGAAACTCCTTAGAAAGCTTTAAGAAATGTATTTTTCTAACGTGTATGGAGAAAAAGAGATTATTTGAAAACATGTTTCGCAATTACAAATTCAGTTTTCATAGAATTTTTATTTTAAAAAATTAAGTTAAGTAACATATAGTAAAAAAGATACTGAATATGAACTGCATGGCGTTACTGATATTTCTTTAAATATTTCTTTAGCATGGGTAATTTTAACAGAATATAATGAAGTATTTAATCACAAAATGTTAACGGTAAATTTACCATCACTAGTTAAAATATTATTTTAGAATATTTGAATAATATTTTTAAATATAATTCAGTCAATTATACTTACTTTAGTTGCGCAAAAAATGTATTTAAAGTACATTAAAGAATCTTTAGCAGCTTTGTGCTTGTTAATTTTAATTTATTCACTTCTAAATCAGTAATCATATATCACTTTAGTTACTGGTGTATTTAATATTACTAATTAAAATATTCAATTTCTTGATTAATATTTTTTAAATATATTATTGAGCCACTTAAAAAATGTATATAAATTACATTAAAGAATCTTTAGCAGCTTTTGTGCTGTGTAATTTTTTAATTTATTCACGACCAAATCAGTAATCATATATCAATTTATTTACTGGTGTATTTAATATTACTAATTAAAATTATTCAATTTCTTGATTAAAATTTTTTTAAAATATAATTTGCCACTTAAAAAATGTATTTAAAATACGTTAAAGAATCTTTAACAGTTTTGTGTTGTGTAAGTGTAATTCATTCAAGACCAAATCAGTAATCGTATAATCACCCTATTTTTTGAACGGTGTACTTAATATCACTAATTAAAAATATTATTTTTAATCTTCTAATTAACATTTTTTAAATATAATTAAACTACTTATATCTGAAGTGTTGTGTAAAAATGTATTTAAAATACGTTAAAGAATCTATATCAATTTTGTGCTATGTAAATTTAATTTATTCACGATCAAAATCAGTAATCGTATATCAATTTGTTTAATTTGAAATTCCTTCTTCAGTAAAACTTGGTTCTTTTACAATAATTGAAATGTTTTGATCCACTTATTATCCAATTATTAACTTGTTTAATTTCTTTGTTTGAATTGTTTTAGTTTTAGTTTAAATCTTATGGAATGATTTCAATAATGCTAATATTATGAAATATAATGAAATTTTTAAAGCAAAAGGACTTACATTTGCTTTAAAATTGTATAAGAATTACTACTAATTAAAAAACAGGGAATTTTTGTGATTTATTCTCAAAATATCTTGAAAAGAATCAATTACGTTTTTATAAACTAAAACAATGTTTAACGCTATATATACAAGTTCCATTGATAAGATATTTTTTACAAATAAAAATTGAAAATTGTAAAATATTTCAGATTTTTTTTTTTATTTTTGTAATTAAAAGAATTACATACACTGAAGAAAATTAATGTTAAAGGAAGATTATCTGAGGGACAAATTTCAAGACATTTTAAATAACTTAGTTAAATTAATATTCTACTTTGAACAAAATTTTTAAAACTTGAATATTTGGATTAGTGATTAATAATATTATTCTACAGTTGGAAGTTAATAAAATTCATCTTAAATCTGACAGCCTTACTTAAGTAATATTGAAATGTTATTTGATAAACTGGCATTATAATTAAATTTGTTATATCAATAACAACAAAATGAAAGCCAAGAAAAATTCTCAAAATTGTTTGAGAAAATACACACAAATAAAAGTTTTTAAAGCTTTTGGAAACGTATAATTTTTAAATAAATATTATCATAAATAGTTTGTCTTTATTTCAGATGTTTTGAGAATTTGTTTTTCATTAAAATGTAAAAAATACATTACCTGAAGGGAGAAAATTTAATTACTATTCAAATTATTTTTTCAACAAAAATGACAAGAAAATCTAAAAAATTTAATAAAAATCGTAATAAAAAGTACATAGGTAAAACTGCATTGAACGTTCAATAAAATTTTTTTCTAAGGTTATATATATATATATACATGCATAAAATAATTAGTAAAATTAATATATATATATAATTAATATTAATTAGTTTGTTATTTTAGAATTTAATTGTATTTTACATTCCTTTAAAACTCTTTTTTCATGATTTCTATTGACTTCAAAAATATATTTTCTATTAACGTATCTAAAAAAATATTAAGAAAGGAAGTTTCTTTTCTTTAAATTTAATAAATCAATTACTGCATATAATTTAATAATAATTGTAATAATTTTATTTTAACATTTTAATCATAAAAATAAGAATTACTCATTTATTATTTTGTCCATATTTTTTTTTTATCACATTATTGCTCTCATGATGATAAATTTGGTAGAATATTAATCAGAATATAATATAATTTTCAGCCAAATTTAATGAGGATAATACTCATAATATTAAGAAGAAATAATATAACACATTTTAAAAAAGAATACAATTTTTAAAAGGGAAAAGATTCGAATTGAAAATAATGCTATAATAATGGTTTATTGTGTTTTTTAATTCCTAACTGTATGAATTAAAAAAATGTAATTTTGAAAAGATATCTTTTACAAAAATTATATTATATTATATTCATTATATAATATAAAATTATATTAATATACATGCTGTAAAATATGATATTATTTAATCAAAAGAATCATTTTAACTTAGTTAAAACTTTTTAAAAATTTGTTTCGAATGATAAAGCATGTATATTTTAATTTATCTTATAAATAACACACATGATACTAAAATGTTCTAAATTAAATTAT
Organism: Caerostris extrusa; assembly: GCA_021605095.1. NCBI lineage: Eukaryota > Metazoa > Arthropoda > Arachnida > Araneae > Araneidae > Caerostris > Caerostris extrusa. The sequence continues at coordinate 17,480 of BPLR01009067.1, read as the reverse complement.
TTCTGCAAAACAATATTGAAAGTTCGTAAAATAAGTCTTATTTTAGCGTTAAATAAAGCAAAAATGTCATAAAAATAAATAGCATAAAAGTGAATCGTTTATCTAAAATTTTAAATAAAAATAACAGGCATAATATTTAGTTTAAATATGATTTCATAATATTCCACAAACATTACAGTGAAATAAAACGATGCAAAAAGTAATATAATCATTAAAAATTATAAAAAATATAACAATACGTACAAAAAAAATATTAAAAATGAAAATTCTAAATATTGTATTAAATTTTATACATACGTGCAATAAAATTTAAAGAAAAAAATTCTTCAGATTCTTCATTGCATTCCAACAAAATTTCTCTTTAACTTTAAATAAATGAAATACCGAATTCTATTAAAATTATTAGAATATTCCAGAAAATAAATTTAAAATGCGGGTTTTTTTTCCAGACGACTTTATGAAATGTTTATTTCAAACTTGTCCAGTGGAAGAATAAGTAAAATTATCTAAAAAAAAAAGCTCAGATGATTTTTGTAAATAATTATGTTGCCTAATTTAATAAATTATTATATAAATTAAATTAAAATAAAATTATTATCGAACTAAATTTTAATTCATTTTAATTATTAAATAATTATCTAAATTTAAAGATAATTAATAAATTTAATAAACCTTTTTCATATTTTTGTATATGTGATTTAATAAATGTTTTATTCAGTAACATTCAATTCTTTAAATTAATCTCACGTTTTTTTTTTTAAATAATTTAATATCAGAAACAGAAAATACTGATATTAGTTGTAAATATTACATAGCTATTAGATCAAAATTATTAGGTACTGAATTTTTAATTGCATTAAATGATTGATTTAATAATTTTAATATTTAAAGAATTTTTATTAATTATACTGATTGACTATACAAAGAAACTTGTAATAAAAAATAAAAAAAACTATAGAATTCCAAACGATTTTCGTTTCTTGAAAAATCTTATTTTTAACTTTTAAATAAAAATTGAATTGAAAATTCTAAATATTATATTAAATTTTATATATACGAGCAAAAAAAAAAAATTAAAGAAAAATTCTTCAGATTCTTCATTGTATTCACTTCAGATTATTCATTGTATTTTTAACTTTAATAAAGGAATTATTGAATTCTATTAAATTATTAAAATATTCCAGAAAAATAAATTTTAAATGCAGACGACTTTATTAAATTTTTATTAGAACATTTATTTAGAATTATTTAGAAGAATTTAAAATTATTTAGAACAATTAAGAATTATTTAGAACAATTTAGAGTTATTTAGAATAATTATTTAGAACACTTTAGAATCACACTTTTGAACAATTTAGAATTATTTAAAGTGATTAGAAAAATTTAGAATTATTTAGAACAATTTGAACAATTTAGAATTATTTAAAGTGATTAGAAAAATTTAGAATAATTTAGAATAATTTAGAACAATTTAGTATTATTTAGAATTATTTAAAGCGATTAGAAAAATTTAGAATTATTTAGAACAATTTAGAATTTTTAGAACGATTAGAACAATTTAGAAATTTTAGAACAATTTGGAATTATTTAGAACAATTTGAACAATTTAGAATTATTTAAAGCAATTTGAACAATTTAGAACAAATAGAACATTTTAGAATTATTTAGAATTTCAACAATTTAAAAATATTTAGAACGATTAAAACAATTTAGAATTATTTAGAGCAATTAGAACAATTTAGAGTTATAAGTAGCAACCCTAAAAACGATATAACCTTCTTAGAAATTTTAAGTTTTATAAAAAAAAGCTATAAAAGTTTTCATACTTTTTAAAATCACCGAACTGACATTTTTTCCAATGTCAGAGTGTTCCAACTTGTAAACATATTCCCACAGCATTGTTCTGGAACGATTTTCTTGCTTGATAGTCCAAACGATTCCTTCCTCAACGCAGGAAATGTGAAAGAATGTGCCATTAATAAACACGAAAGATTTTTTTGTTTTTGTTTTTTAAGAAGGGGCAGGTGTTTTTGTTTCTTCGAGTAGCAGTTGAATCAAATTATTGTATCCGTATATTGTCTTTTGTCTCGTCAATGCTTTATAGTTAAAACACACCAGAAACGTCATTTGAGCATCATCAGAAAAATTCTAAAAATCCTATGCTTAATCGCTTTGTGGTGATGCCATCATGGCAAAATGATATAAATTTTGGAAATCAAAATAATAAAATAATAACTTTCTAATCAGTCTTATTTATTATATGATTTAGCTCAATTTTCAAGTTTTTTCACTTATTTATGTTAATGATACAGCAGAAATGATGTTTAATACTGTCATCAGGCCTTTGAGTGAGGCATAATTACGACTAACGATGTTTTCAAATGCTGGTTTGCATAATATTTCACCGTAGGTATGATTTCTTTCAATACAGCATTATCAGAATTTTTAATTGAAGAACTATTTACGTCCATTTTTATTCACGATTTTGCAGTTTTGATTAATCTTGGCTACACAATTAAAAGCTGGAAATTGTAGGTTAAATCTTCATTATGAATTTGCATTTTTTCAAAGTTATGTGAAAAAATCAATTGTAATAAAAATGCTTCTAAAAACTTATATATTTGAAAAATCGAATAATAAAAATTTATAGTTATGCAGAGTATTTTTTTGTTCATTATGAAAGTTACCTTCCCAAATTGATTTTATTTTCTCTAATTTATTATTAAAATAATGAAATTGCAACAAAGTAAGTATAAATTTGCTCTATATCTGAAATGTCCTATTTTGCTCAGTATTATAAATTATCAAAAATATTTTAACTAAATATTTTTGTATTTTTAATAAAAACCTATTTTGGTCATTTTTTTTTAAAATAAAATACAATGACACAAAAAGAAATATGTTGTAACGATAAATATAACTAAACTTTTTACATTTTTTCTGGTTATGTTATTTATTGTTTAATTTCTTAATTTTTTATCGTAGAACATAACTGTGATTATTTTTAAGCATTAGAGAAATTTTAACATATAGATGTTCTCTTTTTATTGTAAAGGTATAGAAACCAAAAAAGACAAAAGAAAAATAAAGATAAAGAAATTTGAAAAATAGAAAGTAAATTCTAATCTTTTGTTAATCATGCAATATGTTTAAATTTTTAAAGTTATTTTGCCTGTATTTTTAAATTAATAACATTAAGCTAAGAACTATAAATAGTATATGCTGAAAAAAATAAATAATCTCTCACAGTTTTATATAATTGTATTTAAAAAAATTAAATAAGAAATATAATCTGAAATTTACCATTCCATTATCTGCTATGAATTTTCAAAATTTAGTCTTCTTTTTTAAAAATACTTCTAAAATTACGTTAGGAATTTTAATTATCAAATTTTCTTTTTTTTAAATAAAATTTATAATGAGCAGTTATTATATATTGATTATTCTACAATGATATCAAACTATTGATAGTTAAGTTTAGAAAACAAACGTTACAAATCTCAAATATATTTTTGGAATGGATAATCACTACGTTATCAAAGCTACGCTTTACCATATAGATAAAAAAATTTTGATGTTAACATGTTAACACCTAGAAAGGCATTAAGGTTAATTAAAGCGCAACTGAAATACATAACGGAAATAGTTTTTTATAAGTTCTACTGACATTGAAATAATTATAACAACGAAATGTTTTGACCAATAATATTATTAAAATATTTCAAATTATATATGTAGTAATTTTCTGTTGCTAATTTCGTTTTCAAAGAAAAAAATATTGCAAAAGAAATGTTTTCCATTGCTTGTTGTTCTAAACATATTAATTTTCATATACTTGCTATTATTAATTTGAGATCGTTTGTCATTCGAATGGTAATTGATTCAGTTTTATCGAAAATGCACTTAGAGTTCTAATGTGCCATGAAGGTAGGCTATTATACTGCACTCATACTTTTCCACTGCAATTTGTAACCAGCATCTCTAAAAGTGACACCTGAGATTTTTGCTCAACAGAGACTCACCGGACTGCAGGTATAAATTTTATATCCTCTGCATTTACACAGGAGCCTTCAGCAACATCGAAAGTTGCCTGCTTCCAAATCAACACAGCAACATCGAAAATTGCCAGATGCAGTTTTCAGCAACATCGGTAGTTTCCAACTTCCGAATTAACACAGAGACCTTCAGCAACATTGGATATTGCTGGATTCCTAATCAGCACAGAAGCCTACAGCAACATCAAAAGTTGCCAGCTTTCAAATCAACACAGAGGCCTTCAGCAACATCGAAAATTGCGAGTTGTATCAACACAGAAGCTTTCAGCAACATTGGAAGTTGTAACTTCCGAATAAATTAGGTTAGGTAATCCAATGCAATCAATTTCCACTCAATATGAGCAAATAAAATTTAGAAAAAAGGAATGTTTAAATCGACTACAAGAAATAAATACTGTTTTTATTTATTTTCAGAACTAACTTTTAATTTATTAATTATGTCTATTTAAATGACAAGTAAAAAGATTAGGTTTATGAAAATTTTCCCTTAAAATTATTGACTAAAACTAAATAATTAATAAACGACATTTTTTTGTTATAAAACACATTTATACAGTAATATCCTTTAAAACTAAATAGCATTTAAAATAGATATCCTATTATAACTTAGTTAAAACTTCTTCTGAAATTTTATTGGATAAAGAATAATTTAAAAATTTACTCAAAAACTATTTCAATTAAGAATTTTTTCCAAAAATAAAAAATATATTAATTAAAATCATATTTGACTCAATTATGCAAATTAGATTAATGATTTTTTTTTCTGCGTCTATATACAATACGCTTTTTATTCAATAATAATTAATTTTTTTTAAATTTTCGCTGTTATAATAAATATACATAACTAAAGCTATAAACTAATATTATACATAACTAAAACAATATCGAAATTTAAATTTTTATTATTAATAAATAATATAAAGTCCGTCAATTTTTCATTGTAAAAAATAAATCTATATTTTAGTTAAATATATAGAATATTACGAAATAAATTAAAATACTTGAGACAATTTGATTTACTGAAAATAAATTTTGTTATGTTTCAGAAAAAGCATTTTATTTCTTTTAGTTTTCGTGAAAGAAAGATGTATTTTTTTCTACATTATTTTAAAAATAAAATTTCCAAAAACACTCTACGGTAAACAAGAAAATGGTTTCATCCACTTTAAAAAGGGCTCTCCAGTTTATTAAATAGAACCATTTAAGTCTAAAAATTTTCACAACTGAAGTGATCATCAAAATTCTATCTTTAGACCCTCCAGCAACCAGATTAATCTATTTAAAATTGCAAAGTGAGACAAAACATTATTTCCTTGCAAACGAAAGTAATTTCAAATCGAGAGAGAACGTAAGCCAAGAAAATTACTCTTGGCTTAAAATTGCAACTTGTCGATCGGACGGACTTAAATCTTTCCTCATTTACCACTGAGGTAACGTCTACACTTAATAGCCACGCTCCCTCCTCTGCAGAATAGGCCCAGAAATAAGTTTTTTTATTGCTCCTCCTCCCCAAAGTACTGTACTGGTTTTCGCCTCCTCCAAGTATTGTACCTTCAGTCGGAGCCCCGATGTAATCTCACTAAGTGATCCGTGCTTGTAGTTAAAGGAGTGTGGCGCATTAATTAATAATCAGCTTGTAGAATTTTCCAATGGAAAGCCGAGTTTTATTTGGGAATAAAGCGATAAAGAATGTTGCCTTTTTTTTACGCCGTCCCTGTGATAAAAACATGTAAATTGCCTTGAATTGAATTCTCGAACCATTAACGTAATCTTGTTTACAACTTTACGTCGAGTTTATGTTTATGTTTTCGGCAGAACTGTGTTTTGGTTTGTATCATTTTCAACTCACCAACTAGTCTCTATTTATAAGGATGCAAAGGATTAAATTATATTTATTATATTTATTTAATAAGTATCATAATATCATTACATGGAATAGAAGATGATCTATGTCAGAAGAGTAATATGAACGTAACATTTCTTTAAGGAATTAGTGTCAACAAAAAGATATAAACAGGAAATTTTCCAACTATTTTGGATTGCGTAAAATGGCAAATGAAGTTACTTTATAATTTTTAATATTTCAATTTGGGGCTGATGGCCGAGTGCTTAGCGTTATGGCGATCGGTGCAACAAGTTTTGGGTTCGAGTCAAGTTTATGTTTATGTATTGGGTGAGCTGTGTTTCGGTTTGTATCATTTCAACACATTAGCGAGTTTCTTTTTACAAGTATGCAGAGGATTAGAAGATCTTTATTATATTTATTTAATAAGTATATCATTAAATTTAATACATGGAATAGCAGATAATCTATGACAGAAGCGTAATACAAATATAACATTTCTTTAAGGAAGTAGTGTCAATAAAAGTTATAAACAGGAAAACTCTCCAACTATTTTGAATTACAAGAAGTGGCAGATGAAATATAATCTTTTAATATTTGAATTTTTCCGTTGTGGGCCAGGGTTAGAATAGCCCAGTACCATACCCTTTATCCCGACCACGGGTTCATGGACTTTGTCTAGATGTTGCTGTCGACCAAGTGGGATAAGAAACAGCAATAATTCAATTTATTTCAGCTGCCGTTTATGACATAATGGTTTCGTTACAAAAATCACTGTATGTATGATGATTCATTTAAAAATTGTTACCTTCCTAATGTGAATAATTTGCCCCAGCGTTAATATGAAAAGCAAGTTTGTAGGAAGAGACTTTTGCTGAAGCCGCTAGAGGTATCTATTGAAGGCACTCCCTTCAGAAGTGACCTTTTTCTCCGACTGAGACCTTTGAGAATATTCGATGATGACTGTACCAGGGTTGATTAGCAGCTCCTCATCGACAATGATTGGTGTAGCGCTATCATGTGTAGCCAAGCAGGCGTTGAATCGAGCTATGAGTTATTGCAGATGAGTTATACCCGAGAGGCACACAGAAGTTTTGAGCGTGTTTTTGTTGCCGAGCAACAGCTGACGTCAAGCCCCTTTCACTTAGATAGTATTCCTCACAGAGGGTAGCAGTGTGGTCCAGAGAGCATTACAATTGGGGTGTGATAACCTACCACGGCGCCATGCAATGAAAATGTAGCTGATATTTTGTTTTTGTGTTTATTTGTAAATATCGTGCTTAATTTTATTTATATCTTAAAATAAAATTTGTGTAATTAAATAAAATCTGTGATCAGTCTTATATCTATCATAACAGACATCACACGCTCAATCCGGTGGCTTTTTTCCTTTATGACACGTGAATAACTATGACACTTTATTTTTTACACTTTTTACACATACCTTATGACACTTTATGACATGTTATTCCTAAAAGAATTGCCTGGAGAAAATGTCCTTCTCTTCATAGCCCATGAGTCGGTTGTTCATGGTGTACATAAGTCGAGCAAGAGGCTAATAAATGTATAACAATAATAATAAAAAAGAAATAGAGAATTTCCTTTGGAATTTAATGTCATGTGTTTTGAACATTGCATTATTTTCCAATTAAAAATATTTGTGATATGTTTGAAAATATATATATACCCATCACTATTTACATCAATTTTGAAGATACATAACTGCAATACTTATATATGACTGTTAGCATATGACTACGAAAAACTATTTATCACTATCTTTTATTTCGTCCCTATATGGCTTATTTTAGAAAAAAGTTTGAAAACATTATATATCTGCTATTACTGCATTTGCAATGATTGTATTATGAATTTTGTGGAGTTTTTACAAAAAAAAAAAAAGAATTCTTTCTTTTGACTTGAGAAAATATTTAAACTAACTATATATAATTGCATAAGTGATTATTGCTCTACTTACCAATCTTATAATTATATTTTCATAGCATACTTTAAATTGAGTTAGAAAATTCAGTTGTTATTTATATTACTCTTTTGATTTGAATGCTAAATAGTATTTCTCATTTAATTGAAATCTTTGATGTATAGCAGAGAAAATCCAATTTAAAAAAGAACATTTTGATGTACAAAACAATAAAAGTTCATGAAAAAGGCAATAATTTTAAAGTGAAATAGTATATCAAATAAATCAGCTTCATATCTACAAAAATATGCCTAATACTAAAATTATCAAAAAAAAAATTGATTTCATGAAGTATCATTTCATTAATCGAACCACTGATTAAATAATACAAAAAAACTATTTTTTTATAGTTTTAAGTATATTAATAATATTTAAAATGTAATATTATTTTAATAATATCATTTCAAATGTAATATTATTTTAATAATATCATTTCAAATGTAATATTATTTTAATAATATCATTTCAAAGCAAATATTAAATATAATGATTTTCAAAGTTAATATTTCGAAAGCAAAAATATATTTTGTAATGGAAAATTATCTTAATATGAAGATATTAAAACCATAACAATGTACCCGTTTATCGAAAGAAGAATAGTATCCAAATAAAAAATAATTTTTCTGTTTACAATTTTCAAAGGTAGCAATTGAAAATGAATGATATAACAAATAATAAAAATTTAGAATTTTATCTTTTTATATTTAGGAATATTATTAGTCAGTTCTTAGTTAAAAATTAATGTCTTTTTGTATCTAAAGTATTTTCTAGATAAAATATTCTTGAATATTCAACGATTTTTCAAGATTTATTAAACATAAGAATTTCAAAATATTATCTATTAAAGCCATTACATTTACTATTAACTACTCAAGAGTAATATTTGATAATTTAATTTTAAAATACAATTTCGTTTTTTTGTTAACACTTTTTTTTAAAGATCAGAATTGGGAGTTGTTGTTTTACAGAAAGTAAATAATAAATAATTACCATCAGAAAAATAATATTTAGTATGATGAAAAAAATTTAATAATAATTAGGACAATATTGACATTTTAGGATAACAAAAGTGCAAAAGAACATTCTTTATATACATCAGAATATACAAATAACTTGAACGACAAATTAAAAATTGCTTTATTTTCTTAATAAATTTTAAAACCAGGAATGATATATTTTTGGGGCCATGGGATAGTTGAAAATTTAGAATGATTTTAATTATACTCATTATAATTTACTCAATTTAATTTTTTTAAATTTTAAATTTATTTCTATTTAAAAAAAATTATATTAATTTTATTTCTGTAGCATAATTTGATAATTATATTACTTAAATTAATTGGTACAAAAATCTACAAACTGTTAATAACTGGAATAACACAGAAAGACAATTAATAAGGATTTAATATAAGAATATTAATAATTTAGTAGTACCAAATAATGATTTTCCCTCTAAAATTATAATCGATTTAAAAGTCCAAAAAAAAAGTGTAATCGGCTGTTTTTTTTCTTATCACGTGTGACCTTACTTATAGAAGCACAATTTTAAAATAAATTTTTCTTTTTTTAATAAACTAAAACGAACAACCTCAAGGTCAAACTTTAGTTAAATTTGTAACAAATATTGTAATAATCCACAGCACAATTTAGGAAGAATTGTCATAAAAAAAAACCCTGAAAAGTTATCGCTCGAATGAATACGAAATCTTTTTCTTTTTATACCCCAGCAACGTAAGTCAACCATTCCAACAGATTACAATTCAAACAACGGAAGGTCAAATGTCAGCTATTTTTTACGATTTTAAGAATGCTTTGGCAATTTTAACGTAACGATATAGTTTTTTATTGATAATTTGGACTTACATTATGAAAATGCTGCTGCAATATACAATAAAAAATCTATATTCTCAGAATAAAGAAAAAGTCCTTCAAACTTTCTACCAATTTCTTACTTAGTATTGTATAACACGAAAAATAATTTTATTCTTTTTGCAATCCAGTATTTAATACAATCCATGTGAACGGGTGATCATTAAATTTTTATTTGATGAAAAATTTGATTATTATTCAAATTAAATTTCATATCACAAATGAAGAGAATTCACTTCGAAAGTCTACCAAAAGCAATATTAACATTCTTCAACAAAAATATAAATATTCTTAGTCTATATAAATATACTGAATAAGTACTAGTATACGTAAAAATACACGTTTTATTATAACGAGCGTTGCCATACAGTTTAGAAAAATGTCATTATTAATAATTGTGGAATTTTCCCTTTATTAAATTGAGAATAAGCCAATGTAAAACTGCAGCATGTAGTTTATGGTCATTTTTGCCCTCTTTAAGCTAATTAGATGCATGAGGTGTTGTTTTTCTTTTACAGTTTCATGTGGATTCGAATCACTAACAAGCATCAGGCCACAACCAGGATTCAAACCTGAGTGGCAAAAGGTCAGAGTGGCTAGGCAATTGGCCCATCAGACTGCTATAGAGTATGCAGTAGATTTCAGGATCAATACTACTAGAAGTATCCATTATAGCCACTTTTTTAGAAATGGAGAGACTCGATGCGATTCTGAAAATGTTTATAAAGCGCCTCACATCAATAATCCGATTGCTCGGTGGGATAGTTTGCAGTGTTTTGCCCCGATAAGGAGACACAAATGGGGGTAGGTTACCCCTAAAGACCTTCCTTCACCGCTGTGGGTGGGCTTTTCTGCGGCGTGTGTATAAGTGGAACGCAAAGTCCATCGACATTCAAAAAATTCAAAGAGTAAGACATAAGGCAATCAAGTTTCTAGTATTTTGGAAATAATAATATGTACTATTTGCACCTCAAACAAATAACTATTAATTTTTAAATAGCCTCAGAATTTTTTCCTTATACTTATTGCGATTCTTCAATGGCGAGCAGTCCCATGGTGAGACAATACCTTCTACTCACTGACAGATCCCAGAAACATGAGGTGTTGTTTTCTTCTTATGGGGCAGGATTGTCAGCACTAAGCCCAATAGTCATATTGGACCGTTACTTGCAAGTGGGTTTCTAACCAGTGCAAGCATCCAGGACACCGCCGGAACAAGAATCCGAAACTTGAAAAACCAAGCGCCAGTCACTCGGCCATTAGGCTCTCTTAATCTCTTATTACTTATCAATTATTTATGAGCAATGCGAATTCATTTTGGCATGAAATTAAATGTATGATAATTACCGATTTTAGGTATATTACAGAAGAAGAATCATAGAACAATCAGCAAGGAAACATTGTAAAACAATTATATATAGACGTTTCATTGGGTTCAGTTTGGATCTGCTCTATCTGTAATGATGGAGAAGTTTTTTTCTCCTATTCGTGTTAACTTCACATTAGTCATCCTGTCGAATAAAATCCCATTATATAACCCGAATGATTGAATAACCATGCAATCAATATTCATGGATGTGACAAAGTCTTTTTTTTTACAACATGGAATTTGTGTTTATAATATTTTCTAAGGGATGGGGAGTATTGCTTTTAAAAAGTGGTCTTTTCAAATAACCGTCCCATATTTGAAGGTCATATGGCAGTTGTACATTTTGCACTAAAAGCCTAGTACCAACGTGAGACAGTAATACTTGCTGTCATATTCGTGATCGACATATCTTATGTTTGAAATTAGTTGCAAAAATTCATTTACCAACAAGGATTCGAACTCTTATGTGTTTGTTTACTAGCTTGCCAATATCACAACTGTGCAAAGAATAGGTCAATAATAGGAGTTAATTAGTTAACAGTTTATGAGTTAATAATTAATCAGTTGATTTCGATTATTGCATAGATTTTTTTTTTTAAATGAATGGTTTTTTTTTATTTTTTACCTTTATTATTGTACATCTTATTTAAAACAACACAGAAATAATAATAAAACAAATCATGAAAGAAGTTTAATTAAAAAAAAAAAAAAAAACTGAAATCTGCTCGGCAAATTTCAACTTATCATGTATGATGGTTGGAGGGCTCGGGAATAGCCAATGTTTAATAATGCACGAGATATATGAAGCAATTGAATGAAATACTTACGAGAATGGCCAAATTCAATAGCCACATGAATATAGCAGTGTTGAATAGATTAAGAACTTCATGACGAATGAATTGTTCAAGAATCTCTAAAAGAATATACAAAAGTAAGATAAATGTCGTCGAAAATGAAGAATAAAGTAATCCAAATTCTACAAGAAATGTTATCACATGTACATGCAATACCCAAAAGAATGTATCGAAGTTTGAAAATTATAGGCATAAATGAAGAAAAAGTATATTTCAAATAACAATAAGAAGCACTATATAGCTCAATAGGCACCTGAAAATGACAAAAAGTGATAAATATGAAACTTCAAGAAGGAATTGATCAACGCACTACGAGTAATTATAGCTATTGGAAATACAAATGTTTAAAACCCTACCCCAAAACATGAAAAGTGATTCAAAACCATACTACAAAACACTTCAATCGGAAGCCAAATTCTCCAGAAAATTCCTGAAGATTAACATTATTCATGAATCATTTCAAGAGTTAAGGATCCCAAAGTACCATTTCCTGCCAAAATTTGTAATGGGGTTTTTATTTGTTGACCCTCATTTTCAGATAACGTCACGGACCTAACCAGGACAACACACTATGTTCACACATAATAATAATGATAATAATAATACAGCCCTATCTTATGTCTGAAATTAGTGACTAAAACACATTTATCAGCAAGGATTCAAACTCTTACGTGTTTAACAGAAGATAATTATAATTTTCAATTTCCCGCGATGATTTAAAGTCAAGAGATTGAATAAACAGAAAGATTTCGAATGCTTTCATATTTCGTGAGTTCTTGGCTTTTTTTTTTTAACATAAAATCGATTATTAAATGATCATGAAAAGACAGAATATTAATGATATTAGGTTGACACAGAAGACTTACTTACAGAGTCATGCTCTCCCTAGTTTCGATGTGGCTTGGCAATCAAATTTTTTGTTACCTTGTTCTCGGAATTTTATTCCCAGCTGAGAGAAAAAAATGTTTTCAACACCACACTCCCTCGTAACCGCAATGAATAGCTTCTGGTTGCTTTAAATTTATCTCTCTCTTTTTTTTTTCGTTGTGTCATCTTTCTAAGTAAGTTGTCTTTTTGTAGAAGTAAGTTGTCTTTTTGCAGAAAAATTTTCTTTTCAGTTTTAAAATTGAAAATTTCTTTTAAACACAACCCTTTAAAATTTCAGAAAGAAATTTGGAAAAATTGTTTCGTCAAAGCTATTATATAGTGCGTTCGTGAGAAATTGATACAGTATAAAAATGTAAAAAAGTAATAGAAATGAACTTTTTTTAAATAACTCTTTTCAATAACAAATTTTGTAAACTTTGATATGAGATCCTTTTTGTTGCTCGTAGTATGTACATGCTATTCAAATTGGTAAATAGGTAAACATATGAAAAAGAAGAGAATTTTAAGTGGATATTTTCCTGATTTAGCTAATTTGGATTTTTCATGTGGAGTTGAGTGAAATTTAGTGTCTATTTGCAGGAACAAGAGCAGCGTATCACAACTGCTTTTACACTCATGTCCATAAATTAAGGATAATTCAGAATCACACAGAAATTGAACTCTAAAATAAAAAATTTCACCTGTAGAATTATCACACACATCTTGAAGAAGAATATGCAAATTACAGGAAACCACCAGATGGCGCGGATAGTACGTCACAATGACGAGAGTGTAAGAGAGGGGTATATAAGGAATGGTGGCAAAGAAGTAAAATTGTTCACAAGCGCTTTAAAAGCCTTTCAGTGCAATAACCGCATAGTTATGGCACAAAGGAAGCATTTGATGATTTTTTTACGTGGTAGAATTATCGGACGACTGGAATGTGGACGTACCCAGCTGGAAGTATCCGAGGAACTTGGAATCGCCCAGAGTGTCATCTCCAGGCTTTGGCAACGATTCCAAGATGATGGTAATGTGAGTAGATGTTACAGCACAGGTCGCCCCTCGAGTTACAACGCCGAATGAGGACCGGTATTTAGCAGTTACTGCCAAAAGAAACAGACGGAGCACAGCATCAGACCTGTCTCGTCAGCTCTCTTCAGCTACCGGTACGACAGTTTCAAGGCAGACCGTGTACAGACGCTTAGGGCACATTGGTCTATATGCTCGTAGGCCTGTCAGATGTGTTCCACTTACCGCAACTCACTGTCGCCCTGCGATTAACCTGGAGTAGAGAGCATGCATTGTGGACACCGCAACAGTGGTCTGGTGTGATGTTTTCCGACGAGTCCAGGTTTAGTTTGCAGTCTGATTCTCGCCGGACTTTCATATGGAGAGCGCCAGGTACCCGTTACCACCAAGAGAACACCATTGAACGACACCGTTACGGTGGTGCAGGATGGCTCGTTTGGGGAGGAATTATTCTTGGTTCCAGAACTGACCTGCATGTTCAGAGTGTAATGATGACAGGCCACATCTATCGGGATGTCATTCTGGAATAACATGTACGTTTGTTTCGGGGCGCCATGGGTGCTGAATTTCTGTTTATGGATGACAACGCCCGTCCTCACCGTGCAACATTGTAGACGAATGCCTTCAATTGAGGGTGATATCACCCGCATGGATTGGCCACCATACCACCGGGCTTGAATCCACAGAGCATGGTAATGTGTGTGGATAAGTGCTTCGCATTGACGAATTGCAGCCCGCTAACCCTCCCACTCGCCTCAACTGAACTTCGAGGGCACGCTTGAGTGAATGGTGTAATATTCCCTAAGATCAGATTACACAGATACCATACCAGCATGCCTAGGCGAAGGCCTGCATTGCATCGTCCGGAGACATACTCCTATATTAACCATCATACTGTTAAATCCATTGTCATAACCATTGATGCTATACTGTTTTTTGTAAATAGGTTCTTTTGAAATTTGTCCAGGGAGTAAAAATCGCAATTTTTATTAATTATGTCAAACATATAGCATCTTTTTGCTCTTTACCTTGTTTAATAAATAGACATTACAAATAAGTCAAATTTGTTTTGCTTCTGTCTCTTTCTTTGCCTGAACTTCATTATCCTTAATTTATGGACATGGTGTAATTTTCATAACTCTTTAGATGCTTGCTAATGATTCCCAGGATGGGTATCGTTTGGACGTACAGCAAGTAACCAACGGATTTCACATCTCAAAATTTATTAACTTTTTATAGAAATTATTTTAAATGTGTCATTATTGTGATTTGTGTGTCATTATCTCATTATATTTCTATTTCTTGTGAATTATTGTTTCGTATTGTGCCTTGCTTTTTTGTACTCGCTTTTCGTATTGTTTTGCCTAACTAATTTTTGGAGAGTCCTAAATCTAAATGTCCTAAAGAAATCCTAAAGAATTCCTAAATTTGGAGGAATTCATGCTTATCTGCAAGTTCAAGAATATTTTGAGAATTTTAATTGTTTTAAATTTATTATTAAAAATGTTTGAAAATTCAATAAGCTTTTATTTGTAGAAAGAAAAATACAAAAATTATAAAATAACTCAATCTTACAATTTTTATTAAATTAAATTTTACAAGTTCTGGTATATTTTTAAAGAAAACATGTTTAATGAGAAAGAGGTAATTTGTTGTTTAAAATATTTTTCTGCTTTGAAACTTTGAACTAAAGTACTTTTAAAAATATTATGGAATTATTGGCCAGGTAAAAATGTTGTGATTTAATACTCATTTGGATTTGTTCATGTAGATTACAGCTCTCATGTAGGTTTTGTTTCATGCCAGGTTTAAGTATTTCATGAGGTTAAGATTCATGAAGAGTGACAGATTCACAGTATACAAGTTATATAATATTAGTATATTAAGTAATTAAAATATAGTTTAAGTTTATTATATTTAGTTCATGTAAGGTTAAGGTTATTCATGCTGCTCTATATCTATTTAAATTCAAACATATTGGCTCATATAGGTTCACATAGGTTAAGGTAGGTTCATGTTTGGGTTAAAGGTGAAGATTGTCCCTTCAAATGTTCCTTTGCTCAAATTTATTATACTTATCTCATGCATACATTTTTACAGCACGAGTTTTAAAGGCTAATTTTAAAAAACAAAAAATAAAACAAGTTACTTAATGTCTTTAAGCTTACAAAAATAAAGCGAAAAACCAAACATGTACTGGAAACCCATATAAAAGCCCCATTCATTAAGTCTATTGAAAAAAAACACTTCATCATTTAAAATTTACATTCCTTTTCAAAATTCGCTCACAATGACCGTTTTTTATTACACTTCCAAAACAAAAAAACCCATTCATTGCACGGTTCACTTTCCACTTTCCACCACCAAATCAAGCAAGGCAACCGCGCTGACTAACCAAGGAAAAGCTCCCATTCGTTAAAGCACAGAGAAATCGACGTCCTCAGACTGTAATAGAGCTTAAAACGCGACAAGTCAAACGAGCAAAATGAAGCAACATGCGCTTTTGGGGATTAGCATCCACAGTCACAAGGCATGATAAAACATCAAGCGAGACCCCTTCCCCCAGCACTTTAACGACGGGGGCATTTAACCCACTTTGGGAGTTACCTCTCGGCCGGACGTTTATGCGCATTGGCTCTTACGCCTTATTAAATGACAACTCGTTGCTGCTGAGTGGGAATTTTCATCCGAAAATGATGGACACGGCAAGTGTCGGAGGTTTTTATGTGGATCATTTACAGCGAGTTACGGGCTTTTCAAAAAGTGTGCGGCTTTTAATGAATTCTTCATTTACGTTACGGCGATAGTAAGAAGGTGTTAAAATTGAAGGATCAGCAGCGAGATGAAGGAAGGCTGCATGGTAAATAGCTCTTCTTGGAGTATTTTATAAGTTGAGTGTATTTTCGCATTACATGCAGCTGCGGTAGAAATAATTTTTGTTCGAGGTATGTGGGGATACAAAGATAATTCTAGATCAGATCAATGTCTTGCACCTAATTTAAATGCATTAGTTCTTTTAAGTCATAATGGTATTGCAAATAATTCTTCTTGGATTTTTTTAACTCTGAGCTTATTTTGCATGCGGCTTTTAGCGTTCTTTAGTTTTTATTCGTGGATGTACTGTATACTTGAGATAATCCAAGCTCAAGTCAAATTATGTCTTATTAACTTTGGCAATCACATTGAGCAGTTTTTGGTTCTTTTGAAGTAACATAACGAAAAATGATGTGCATTTTACCTAAAGGCGTATTACAATGAAGTATTCATTTATGTTTAAAATACGCAAGACTATAAGGATAGTCCCTAACGAAGTTCTGACAGGCCCACGGCCAATTAATGAGTTTTTCTTTTGGATATTTTCATGCACTCTTATGAAAAACTACAACTTTTGTTCAGACATGTAAGGGGAGTTCTAGATCAAGTCAATATTTTACAAACTTTGGAAATTAGTTCTTTAAGTGCAGTACTATTGCAAACAACTTTTCTTGGAAGTTTTTAACATATTTTTTATGAGGAGTGTAATTTCTTTTGTTGACTTGATGTATAAATTACAAAAGATAATTCAAACTCAAGGTCAAAACTTATGAACTTTGCCAATCTATTATTAATT